>JAOTQR010000092.1:23459432-23476338 GCA_025774065.1 Solanum ossicruentum | reverse complement strand
CGTAGAATCGTAGATACTTAAAGATATCAGTGGGCGTATCACCGTCCATTATGGATTCCGCAGAATAAAAATCCACGGTTTTCGATTTGAATCAGGCATATGATCGTAAAATAATCATTTTAAATAAAATAAAATAAAATATATTTTAAATATATATATATATTGTATATTTTGAAAAAATTTACACAGATAAGCAAATATATATGATAACTTATTAATTAACTAACATACTTATAGTTTGAATTAATTACAACTTGCAACAAACATCTAGCATAATTATCATTTTAATTTTATAGAATTCACGTGATTTATATAAACGTACACAAATATTGTACAAATTATACAAATGTTATTATAACTATAATTACGAAATGTAATTATTCAAATTATAGCTATAAAATATAATTAGACTTTATATATTTGTCATTTATAAAATTTACTCCAAAATATTTACACCATCAAGTTATTTTTACCTTTCTTGCATGTAAGCATGTTATTTATCTAGTCTAGAAAGACTGTGTAGACCTTATTTCTATTTTTATAAAAGGCAAATTCAATACACTAAAATCTTCACTGAAAAAGTGCTATAGCAAATTTTCCCCTAAGTACTCTTCTTTTAAGTTGTAATACATAAATTAACACCAAATTTCTCATTAGATAATTAACACAACATATTTATTATCACTAATCATACAGTGTACACTATTACAAAACAAGGAAGTACAGCCCTTGAATTAAATACCAATAATTCATCTTCTTCATCCAATCTGGTGTGAGACCCATGTTCCCTACCCATCAACGAATCAAACCCGGAATCCTCCTTATCCACATAACCCGGATCACACCCGATTCGACCCGCAATTACCCGACACACAAGCATCGCACGCTTCACGTTCATGAACCCGAATTCCTCCTCAATATCCTCAGGTACAGCCACGTGTCCCCTCCAGCTGGTTGGTTGCATGGAAATTCCGTCCATCTTATGTGAGAATCCACTTTTTATAATTCCACATACACTGCAGTACTGCTGGGTACAGATGCTGGAATTACCGTTTTGCCCCAGCTCACACAGGAAAGTAGTACAATGGAACCTCAACAGCTCGTTGCCGTCAGCTATGCACCTTTCGTCCCTTTTAACGACGGCGTTTCGACTGGCTTTTTGCTTTACGCACTCTCTGTAGTCTTCAAACCGGGTTAAAACCCGTTTGCTGTTGTGGATCTTTAGGATCCGATGGATAACCGGGTTCTTCGATTTATCGGCCCAACCCGTTTGGAAAATGATCCGAACTATGTTGTTACCGGAATCCCCATCTGTGAGTTGGGAAATTGCGTGTTTAATCGATTGGTGTTGTTCGAGATGAATCGGGCTTTGGAATACTTCCCCACAAAGGGTACATGGGTAGATGTCGTTTCGTAAAGGGAGGAATAATTGGTCGGAGGCTATGTCGGATTCGGGTATTGGAGAAACGGAGCGGTTAATCGGGTCGTCTGATGAGATGGGGTTTTGAAGGGACCTTGTGGAAGAAGAGGGAGAAGGGATTGAAGGGTTATGGTGAGCTGGGCTGTTGATTTTTTGAACCGGGTCGGGTTTATTGGAGGAGAAAATGCGTTTGATGTAAGACCAAGAAGAGGAAATAGTTTTCGCGGTTGATGATTTGAGACGAGTCGGCGGCGGCGGGGGTGAAGAATCGCGATGAGAAGAGAGTTTTCGTTTTTTTGAAGTGTGATTTTGGGAGGAGGAGGAAAAGAAGCAGCCGAGGTGAAGCAAGAGGAATAGGAGAGAGAGGAAAGAGGAGAAAAGGGGGCGAAGGAGGGAAGCCATTATTGATCACATTGAGAGAAGAATGAGAGAAGAAAAAGAAGTGGAAAAGAAGAGTAGGGACGTGGAGATGTGGAAGGTGATAAAGCTAAAAGGTTGGTGTTTGGTGGAAGGGTCACTTCATGGCATCTTTCTTCTGCTTCTTCTTGTCTTCTTTTGTGGATTTATTACTGAATTTTTTTAGAATCATTATCAGAATAAAGTTAATTTTGTCTGGCATTTTGGTAAACTATAAGCAACTGTGTAGTGTATAATAATTTTGGCAACAGAGAAAAAATATTAAAAACATCATTAAATTTGACAAGACGCAAGTTATTAGTTTCATCGTCAAATTATTGACAATCTTACAAAATTTTTTTACTTGATTAATTAAATTAAAATATACCTTCGATATATTATAAGTGTTAAAATTACTTCTTAACTTGATAAGAATTTAAAGATGTATCTCACTCTTATTACAATATCAGAAATAAATTTAAAATCAGTTAATCAAATAAAGGGATAATTTTAAGAGTATCACTAGTTTGGAGATAAAATAACTTGCATCAAATTCAAGAGTGTTTTTACTACTTTTCTCTTTTGGTATATATGATTATTTTTTTCTACATATTGATAGATATTAGGTGATTTTTGAATTATCTATTCATCATTTGTATTTTAGTTATAGAATAAGTTATCATATATGGTGTATATAATGAAATAACTTATCTTGAAATAATTTATCTTCTAATAATTAATTTTGAAATAAATTATTTATAACCGAATGACGTTAACAACTTAATAATAGGTGAATTTGATCTAATACTAGGTAAAGGAATTGAACATTGAACCAAACACGGCTAAAAAAATAACTGTAAAATTGTTGTGTTTAACATAGAGGTCAAAATATTATTTCAAATATAAGAGAATTGTTCAAATATTATAAGGAGATTATTATCTTATTATCTTATTAAATATGAGATTTTTTTTAATGCATGACCTCACATCAAAAAATAAAGATAGAATAAATAATTATTCAATTCTTATAAAAAGACGTTTCATCTCATTAATTATATATGTGAAATTTTTTCAATCCTCAGCAACAACTCATAAAGTACGAATTCCTCAAATTCTGAAAAATAAGTAAATTACGTTTGCATCTAACAAGTGAGACTATAATATAAAAGCACTCCCTATTATGAATTTAACTTCTCATCCAACAAACCCTACAAAAATATATAACGAGAGACAACTTATTAGGAATTTATTTATATTAAAAATCATAAAATTGAGAATTTTAATAAATGAATCGTACTACATATTTTGACATTAAGTCGGTGAGGTTTAAAATCAATGCATAAGTTGCTTAGTATTATTGCAAATATTTAACGAAGATAATGCAAGGCATCTGTAAAGTTTTATCTGAGCACACAATATTCAACAACAACATTATCCCAGTGACTCAAAGACTCCCGTCTACTGCAGGGTAAGGGGGTCGGATGTACGCAGCCTGACGCCTATATTTAAAAACATAGAACGACTGTTTCCAGATGACCCATAATGAGCGTAAAAAATTACATTGACTAAATGCTACTTCACAATTAAAGAAACGCAGACATGAGCATACAATATTCATTGATACTATATTAGAATAAAGTTTACAAATTATTCGACTTTTTAACTTTACGATTTTTACCATCCATCTTTTCTCTTTTTGCATAATATCTGAGTTACTAATATATGCTTTTGTTGGTGAAATTAAAGATTAAAGAAACAACAGCTTGTTATATAGGTTATTATTTGTGGTTGATGATGTAACTTACATCTTTAACCGCAGCAAATATAATATATGAAGTGTATATAATTTAGTAAAAATATGTTAATAGTTCTGTTTTAATTAAGTAAAGAAGTATGGTAAAAGGAATCTAATTGTACATGCACTGAACTTGCCAAGTAAAGACCACGATAAAATGTTGTCAAAATAAAAAAATAAATATTCCATTCATGTCTGCTCTCAACAGAGAATCCCAACGTCCACACTTCTGTATGTTTCAATCTCATTAACTTTTTCCTCCTTACGTTGTTACTTAGTACTAATTGTTTTACTCTTTGGTTTTCCTATGTTCTGTATTCTTTTAAGTATAATTTCAGGAATCTCATAATGGAAAGAGCTAATTATACTTTACTTTTATTTCTTTTCAATTTATAATTTTTTTTTATAAATTTGATGAAATCCAAATACATTGCAAAATGTTTTGATATATGTTGAGACACAAAGTCTCACATTGATGGTTAATGAGATGAGTGGACTTCTTACAAGGATTAGGCAATCCTCCTCCCTTTGAGCTAGCTTTTGGAGTGTGAGTTAGGCCTAAAACCTAATTTCAACATAGTATCAGAGCAGGACCCGTCTCACCCAATGTTGGACCTCCGAAAAGAGCAGGTGCCATCTCACCCAATGTTGGGCTCCCGAAAAGATTGTCCACGCACCAGATGCTAAGCACTGCGCGTGAGGGGGGAGTTGAGACACAAAGTTCCACATTGGTGATTAATGAGATGGGTGGACTCCTTACAAGGATTAGGCGATCCTCCTCCCTTTGAGCTAACATGGATTAGGCAATCCTCCTCCCTAGCTAACTTTTGGGGTGTGAGTTAGGTCTAAAACCTAATTTCAACAATATATCACATCTTGATTTTGATTACATCTCTCAACATCTTGATACATCGCATTTCGATTATAGATACATCACTAAATGTCCTAATACATCGTGTGTATCCCGATACATCGCTTGAAGTAATATATCTGAAAATATGAAAGGTTAAGAATTTTTGTAATTTTTTTAAATGATTAAATTTTTTAAAAAATATGATAAACTAAATTATACTCCAATATTTAGGTAATTTTTTCTTATTTTAGTCCGAGAAAAAGAAGTGGCTTATAATTTTTTGCATTTATTATTAACGCATTAATACCTATACTCAATTATTAAATATCATTTGTGTAAACCAAGACCTCTTTATGTGTCGAAAATAAGCATGGCATGTGACTCAATGACTCGTGGTCTTGTCCACTTGTGCTCGACTCATGTTATTAATACAACAATTTATCCAAGGTATATGTAAATTTTATTTAAATAAATTATTTTTAATAGACTTGTCACTTCCAGAACAACTTCTGTTCTTAATGACATTATTATTATTTTCATTTTTATGAATTTTTTTTTGATCATTTTTATAAAATTGTAGATGCAATGCATGAGTATCTATTTTTTTTCTTCTCTACATATATATATATATATATATATATTTGTCTTGTAAGGGGAGCACACCAAGTAGAGTAACTCTCCAAATTACTTTCAATTCTTAGGGTATGTGAATATAAATTTCTTAATAAAATTTTCTTCAATATAATTCCAAATGCTCAATGTACGTAATTGGAAGTTAGTAATGATTTGGATCTTGGGCATGAAAATTATGATTTTAAATATCAAATTCTTCAAAAATATAATTTGGAATTTTCAAATTATGACTTCAATCTTTTTAAATGTAAAAACTGATCCGTAAGTTTATATTTTGTAAAAAGAAAAAGACGTATCTCTTTAAATTTTATAAAATAAAGCTTTAGTTTGACGTAAAGAGATTATTCGTACCAAGTGAAAAGATTATATAAAAGAGTAACTAATTTTGTTTACTATTGGATCTTTAAACTTGTATGTATTTGAAAATTTGTAATTGTAGATTTTTATTTATCAAAGAAACATGAAGAGATATCTGGCCCTTGATATCTTATTCATGCACTATTATTTGTTCATTTGGTAAGGTTGTATAAGAATTGAAAAAAATTTCATAATTTTTACAATTTGTGGGGTTTTCATGTTTATGAAGAAAAAAACTTAAAGAAATTCTAGCTGCATGTTTAAACAAAACTTTAATTTCAAATTAATCTGATTTTAAATTATAATTTCATACCGTATGTCAAAACATGTCCTTAGAACAATAATAGTTTGTATTTTAATTAACAACAACAACAACAACATACTCAGTAAAATCCCACAAGTGGAGAATAGTTTATATATTAATTAAATAAAATATTTGGGATTAAAAGTATTAAGTTTGACCTAATTCATTATGTAATCTTCTCCGCCGTTGATGCATTACTTTTATAATTCGTGATAAAATCATGAAAACGATAAGAATATGATACAATTAATAAATTAATTAAGTAATAGCGCAAGTGGATTATATATATTTAAGAACAATTGCTCTCTTTACATTTATAGAGGGACCAATTTTGATTTTCTCTTTGTCCTATGAAAGATATGAAGGCCCTAATGTCCCCTTCCATTCATCAATATAATGCTTCTAAATTTATTAAAATATTTATCGCGTTTTTAAATAAAAGGGTGCTCGACTGTTTCATTTTATTTATATATTAAGATATAATTTTTTAATTAAATATTTATTCTATTTATGTACATCAATAGGGGTGTTTATAATTTTCAAAAATGGATATAACAAAAAATATTGTTGAAGAATGAGAAAAGTCACACATTTATGGTTAATGAGATGGGTGGACTCCTTATAAAATTGGGCAATCGTTCTCCCTTCGAGCTAGTTTTTGGGGTGTGAGTTAAGTTCAAAATTTAATTTTATATGGTATCAGAGCAGAACTCATCTCGCCTAATATTGAGCCTCCAAAAATTAAAAATAGACCATATGCTAGATACTGAGCACTAGGCGTGAGGGGGGTTACAGAATGACAAAAGTTTCACATGATTAATGAGATGGATAGACTTATTATAAGAATTGAACAATCATCTTTCCTTCGAGCTAAATTTTGAGGTGAAAGTTAAACTCAAAATAAATACTTTAAATAAAGGGTAAAAATTATCTCTATCTCTGTTCCCGTTACTATTTGATAAATCTTTTCCCCCTTTCCAAGAGCAAGCTAGTTGATTGTACTTAAAAATAAAAAATAAAATCATAATTAATTAAAAATATATTTAAAGTTAAAAATAAAAGTTGGTTGTACTAAAGTTGTTAATTCCGATTGATGAGGTGAAAGATCACGAGAAAATTGCCACATCGAAGTGAGGACATTGGATCTCTAGTCTTGCATATTGGTAAAAAAGTGTCCTCCTAGTTTTACTTGGTGAATGGACTTTAATTTACGTCAAAATAAGAAAAAAATTATGCGGATAATCAAACACATATTAGTTAATTAAGGAGCTGATATAATTATAGTTTAAATTAATTACGATTCGTGATAAATATATAACTGTAATTACAGTTTAAATTTGATATAATTCGCTTGATATATACAAATATTATGCGCGATTATACAAAAATTGTGAGTGAATTAAATTGTATAACGAAATATACAAATAATGTGAATTACATAGCGAATTATACAGACGTTGTGCACTAATTGTATAGCGAAATATATAAATATTATATAAAAACTGCAAATTGTATAGCAAATTATACAAACGTATACATTAATTTTACGATTTCAAGTGATCGATTCATTTTCCATTAACCTTGTATGAATAGTCCTGCTAAACTTTTTTTTTTTCTTCATATTTATGATCTTAAAAATTTGAATGGCAAGTTGTTGGAACAATAAATCTTCAGACTGTGGTACTTCTAGTCCCAACTCTTTAAAAATTGCAATTTACTAGCTATTTCTAGAGTCCTAGAACCCTAAAAAATTAAAGTACACAGTATATTCACGTGAAAAATTTAATTGATGTATAATTTCACTACATTTCAATTAACTAAAAGTCAATGGTCAATTTTCATAAATAGGCAAAATGAGTTTTTTATAGTTTTACTTATTCGAACAAAAAATATTAAAAAGCGTTGAGAAATTAGTACAAATAAAATTTCGTTAGAAAACGGGGAATTAGCTACAGACAAAATTATATAGCTATATAACAAAAATCCTCTATTAATATTTTTTTAGCTACGAATTAGCATCAGAATATACAAAATATTAATTATCTAGAAGCATTTTAATGACAAATTAGCTAGAAATTGCCGATAAATTCGATAACTAGTTACGAAAGAAAGTAAACAAAAGGACGCAATTGATAAGGAATTTACGACATATACTTTTCTTAACAAGTTTGATGTAATAATTTAAGTAATGAATTTAAAAGAATCACTGAAAAATAATATAACAGAATGCTATTTATATTATGTTAAATTCTATTAATAGTGTAAACATTCTTTTAATAATCAATATATATAACGTAATTATAAAAATAAAAAGGTGAAAAGGACCTTAACAAGATGAAAAGATTTTGGAGGTGGTCATTGTCAATGTTCAATTTCACTTACTAGAGTAGTAATAAATAATGATGACAAAAAAATTTCAAAAATAAAACAAAAGAAACACTGTAAAAGTTAAAATTGACAAAATTTTCCAAAGAAAGGGGAAGTCAACATCACAATCAAAATTTTGACTGATGAAGTCATTGAAAGGATAAAAGATTTGATATAAAATTAAAATTTTGAAAAGATTCTCTTTTTTTTTTAAAGTCTAAAAGTATCCACATAAAATAAATATATTTTTGGTTCCAATTTAAGTGTCTTAATTTAGAAGTATATAAATTCAAACAACAACAAATTTTTTTAAACTTATGGTCTTCAATTTGAACATGTAGTAGTCCTTTAAATTTTATCGTCTTAATTTTTTAAATAGAAATATTGAAATTGAAAGGTTTACTATATGCATTGCTTTAACAAAATACTTTATAAATTTAGATTAAAAAAATAAGACACTTTAATAGAATGATATGAAACAATAGTCAATACTGAGGAGTAGCTATCGATAGAGACTTGCTACTGACGAAACAATAATTTTATTTATATTTAAAGTATATCAAGATCCTGATTGTATGACTTTGATATAAACTCACGTAATTTTTTATCTTAACGATATTTTGCTCATAATTTGGCGCCATATAATTGTCATAAAGCTACCGACAATGGACAAAGTCTTAAATGAATAAATGTTACCCCCCTTCTATTTCTATATTTTTCTGTTGGTGGACTCTACAATGTACATAGCTTTTTTAAGTAGGGACATCAAAAATAATTAAGGATCAATACCATATATCTCTCTCTCTCTCACACACATATATATAAAATATTGTGGATAATATCTTGAATACTGTCACGCTAATGCTTACTACTATCATACAATTCTTTCATGTTGTTTAAAAATGATGATGAAAAACATAGATTGTGGTGGAATTATTTTGATTCTTCTATTTTAAATTAGTGATATCGATTTCAAATTCTAAATGTGAAAAGAAAATCTACTAGAGATATCCTCCTCAAAAATGACATTACAATATACAAATACAAATTACTTCGACTTTAATATATATATTGAAAAAAAAAGATGATATCAATTGTTAGATAAGGAAAAAAGGGATAAGATAAACAAAAATATTTATTAATTGAAATATCTTGTATAATTATTTTATTAAATATATTATTTTTAAAATTATTAATCTTATCTCACGTGTAATACGATTTTTTTTTCCAGAATTATAGATGGTGTCATGATGGAATGACTGAGTTAGTATTGACCCCAAGTGTGCTTCTATATGAATCATTTTGTCTACTACTACTATCTACAAACCAAGGACCAGTAATAATAATTTATACTGCTAACAAACAAAGTCGAGCCCATCTATTTATTTACACTGAGCCATGGAGTAGTTCACAACTCAATGCCTTTTTTTATATGTATAAAAAAATAATCCTCCATCTAGTATTCGAAATTATTGATTTGACTAATTTAAATTACGTGAAGTTTATTTTATTAAATATTTTTTATTTAAGCTATTTCTTTTAAGTGTAATCAAAAATTTTTTCATTCCTAATATGATTAGATTGAGACTTATATACACTCAACAAAAAAAAAATTCGAACTTAAATCATTGCTTTTTTTCATTAAAAGTAAAGAAATTTTAATCATAAGAATAGAGCTTGATGAAAAATCTATGTAATTAACAAGTCATGGGAATAATAGAATAAGAAAAAGTATAGTAACAGCTCATATGGTGGAATCAATTTAGAGGCATCATCGGGTCCTTAAAACTCTAATTAATGAAGGATAATTATAGAAATAGGTAGGGCTCCACGCACAAATTAAAGTTGGTTGTGGGATTAATTAAGAAATTAAAGATGCTAGAAGCACTATAACGAAGACCATTTAGTTAGTGGAAAGACAAGTCAAAAGAACAAACTATTGATGATAAATTGATAATCACTTAATTAATTAATCTATTGAAATTGTTATCATTATAAAGTGTTCCACCCTTCGCTAATCTATTATGAAAAATTTGCATAGATAGCCACTTAAAATATTTTAATTATGCTACATAATTAAAATTTAGGTAATTATAGTTTATAATTATAGTTATAGCGATATTTGTATATATTTGTATAATTCTCTATACAATTCAAATTTTTTGTCTAGAGTTTGTATATTCACTATACAATTTGTGCACAACGTTTATATAATTCGTTATACAATTCATAGTGTTTGTAGATTACGTCATATAATTTGATTCGTATACAAATTTTTGTATAATTGCGCATAATATTTGAATACTGCTAGATGTTTGTTAGGAGCAATAATTAATTCAAACTATAACTATATTAGTTATATTTGCCTATCCGCGTTTTCCATCTTTTATTTTTGAAGCCCCACCACGTGAAATTGGGTGTTTGGGCCAGGATGCTGCTAGTAGTAGAGATTGAGCAAGCTGCTGCCTTTTTTTTATTGTCTTTGGACTGATCCATACTCCATAGAGAGCCTAATATACTTATCAACTAGAATTTTGTAAGTTATTATGAATGTTAGATGATTGTCTAATATTTTGTTTACTATTTGGTGTTCGAGTTTGTGGAATTCCGAATAAATTCGGATCGCGTACTGTAGGTTCCATTTTGGGAGTGGCACTCTCAACAGAATTTTTTTCATTCCCAGGACTCGAACTCGAGTCCTCTGGTTAAGGATGAAATATTCCCATCAGTGCATCACACCCCATATTAGTCAGCGAATTGTAACCTAGAGAAAAAGTTGCTACCCAAAAAGCATGATTGGTACATAATAAAAATTGGTTTCAATGAAGTGCATGCAAGCTGAATTATGGTTACAGATTGGTGGGAATATTAGACATGTACTAGTAAAAAAAAGAAAAGAAAGTTATTGGTACCGAGTTGATTTAAAGATTATAAATTAGTGTTTTTTTTAACTGAGTAGATTAAAATATATATGAAAAATTTAAGACCAATTTTTTGATTTTAATTTCGAAATTCGAAAAATTTCAGGTAAATTTGGGATAAAGGTAGTACTAGTAATATTTGTTTTTATAAAAGTGCATGCATGCTGAATATTAGTTACAGTTGGGTGGGAATATTTGACTTGTACTAGGAAAAGAAGAGAAGAAAGTTATTGAGACAGAGTTGATTAATTAACCAGGATTCACAAGATATCTACAAAGGAGGTAAACTATTTTGTCCTTGATTCACCAACCAAAGGATTCTAAGGATACACGCATAGAAACTTGTACATGTATCAAGTTATTTAAAGCTGGGTAAAAGTAAAAGACAATACAAAAGTAACACGGAAGCAGAACTAGATTTGTTCTTGCAATGTTATTTGCTTTTTCAATTGAAATGGAAGGGTGCTTTGAATCAAAGTCTGCTCGAAAATATCAAGGTTTATTGTCTCCTGTTTCGATTGACAAATCCAACCAAAATTACTATATCGTCAATTCAAAGTAGAGAAATGTGTTTGATCCAGGCAAATTTACCTCTTATAGACTTGCTAAAGAAGGGAGGTATTGATTATCGAACCCATTCGATTCTCTGTAAAAAACAATCGAGAATTTCTTATATATCAAACCACAAGTATTTCATTGGTTCATATTATAAGTAATTATTAATACCCTAAAAGTAAGACAAATTTATAAATATAATAAAAATCTTGATTTAGGAGAAGCGATATGACACTTCAAATATTAAAGATCATAGCTAGGGATGACAATTAGACGGTCGAATCAAATTTGAGCCGGTTATAACGAGTCAAAGATAACAAACATGTCAAATCCAACCCAACCCAACCCAAATTTGCTTGGATCAAAATGGGTTGGGTCAAAATGGGTTGTCGAGTGGGGTAAAGACTCAATCCGATCCAATTTTCACTATTTTAATACTTAATTAACTTATATTTTTTCTACTTTGACTATATAAAACATATCAAATTAAAAAAAAATGTGTTAAAAATATTTTGATAAGATCTTTCTCTTGTCAATTCGGGTTGCATATCAACTTAATTTTAGATTGTTTGAAATGAATTAAGTTAATAAATGAGTGGATTATTAACCCGCCCAAATTTTAATAGATTGAATTTAATTTTATCGTCCCTAAATGCGTAACCGTTAAATATTCATACTAAGAAGGAAAGCATCATAAAAAGAAGCTAAATGTTTTAGAGTTTTATTTGAAACATGGGAAAACATATACAGTATATGAACTTTCAGCATCGTATAGTAATACACCCTCCAAGTATACGTAAATAAATTGTTCTTAAAACTCAAGTAACCAAACAAATTAATAATATACTTAAACAGAGTGAAAATCACAACAAAGCAAATACAATTACAATTACAATTACCAATAATTCCATCAGACCATTTAAATTCCCATTTTGCCCTTTTCATCAAGCAGACATAGCAATCTTGGGAGCTGCAGGTGCAAGTTCACGTGGCTTCAAATAAACTTTGAGTCCATTTTTCATGAACAAAGTCAACGACATTTTCTGTTCCACTTTATGACCTGGAACAGGTAATAGCCGGTAACGGAGCAAAATAGCAGCAGCAACAGATTTCATTTGGAGGTAAGCCAAGTCTTTCCCTAAACAAGTTCTCGGTCCACCATTAAACGCGACAAATTTATACCCATCTTTTGGCGGTTCGAACCGGTCTAATCCGGTCGACAGCCATCTCTCCGGTTTAAACTCCATGCAATCCTCACCCCAAACCGTTTTCATTCTCCCAACCGAGTAGATGGAATAAGTTACTGTTGAACCGGCTGGGACCCACGTACCATCTGGCAAAACATCGTCCGAAATGACATATTTGAAATCTTCAGGGACTGAAGGGTACAAACGTAAAGTTTCGGCTAAAGCCGCTTTGAGATAAATCAGCTTATCGGCTTCATCAAAATTCAGCGGCTCTTCAGTCCATTTTTGATGATCTTCACCTCGGCTCTCCTTTAAAACTTTTGATATTTCTTCGATTATTTTATTTTCCACGTGGCAATTGTTCATGACATTCCAAAAGAACCAGCTCATAGCGACTGATGAGGTGTCACGTCCAGCTAAGACAAAATTCAAAGCGATGCGTTTAAGTACATCATTTGGGAATGAATTTCCATTCAAATCCTTTTTCTTCATAAAACGAGATAATAAATCATCGGACGGACTTTCCTTACGCGAATCCAATGCCTCAGAAATGTAATTTTCTACAACTTTGAGGCTTTTTTGTAACCTCTTTTCGGCTCCGATGCCTAGAAATTTTTTTAGCCTCCAAAGAAAGTAAGGGTATAATAGTCTTTGCATAGTGGCTTCAGTGGCTGAATCAAAAGCTATAGCAAATGGATTTTCAGGCATTTTTGGTGAAAGAGTTTCTGGGTCTTTACCAAAAGTAAGTCCACAAATGTTATCAAAAGTTAAACGTAGCAATAAATCTTGCAACTCGACCGGGTTTTTCTCCCTAGCTGCCTTATCCAAAATTACCCACAACCGGGTTCGGATGGTCCGGTTCACCCACCGGTTCATTGCTTGTCGTAATGTCCGGGTTGTGAACTCAAGAGCAGCGGTTTTCCTTTGCATGAGCCATGTGTCACCATCACTGTTGAATATGCCTTGACCCAATAGGTCATCGAACGCATTTTGCCAAGTTGGACCTTTTGGGTAGTTATCGAACCTGATTCATCACACGTACAAATTAAATCGCAAAAAAAATTAATATAATGATACAAACATCACGATTATTAAGAAAGAAAAATGTACTGCTGGTAAAAGTGAGCACAATTTTTAGCGCTCATTTTAATTCAAGGGACAAAAATATCCTAGACTTGCCCATTTAAATATGTGTAATGCATAATACTCTTCTACTTTAATATTCCCTATGTTTCCATTCACTTATACTATATGCACCAAAAATAATTGATATTATAATTATAGTTACATAATTTTATAGGATGACATATTTTAAATCATAAGTCTACGTAATATTAAATCTGGTTTGAAGGATATGTGTAATGCGTAATACTAATCTACCACTTTAATATTCGGCTATGTTTCTATCCTTTTTTTATTATATGTCGAAAAAATATACTCTCTCCATTTCAAAAAGGATGATCTAGTTTTATTTGACATGAAATTTAAGTAAATAAAGAAGATTTTTTAATCTTGTAATCCTAAATTAAAGTTATGTTAAATATATCAAAATGTCTTTTAATCTTGAGGTTTGAAACATGTCACGTGAAAAATTGGAATTAAAGTTTTGTCAAAAGAGAAAATGGATCATGTTTTTTTTAAACGGACTAAAAAAAAGTAGGTCATTCTGTTTTAAACCGAAGGAATAATTGGTGTTATACATATAGTCACATAATTCCATAGCCCAAAACTCTCTCTATTTTACCGTTAATTCCAATGATTTTATAACAATATTGAACATGTATGATGACACGTTTGAAATGACAAGTTTACATAATATCAAACCTGGTTCGAAGAATATGCTCGATATTTTTGGGGTGACATGTGACAGTATAAAATCCTTGTTTCCAAGCAAGAAATGGTATGCAAATAGTACACGTTTGATATGTTGCAGATCCACCAGTGGACCTTAGATTTTGGGAAATCCAGTCATGAAATCTTCTTCTATTCAAGAAAGTATAAGGGAGACTACCAACTAATGGCCACACTTTTGGACCATTTAATCTTTGTGCTAGGAGATAAAACCAAAGAAAATAAGCTGTAGTTGCAGCCACTATGCAAGAATAAAATACTATAGGATCCATTGTAAAATTTCTTTCCTATATTTTCTTTTTCTGGTTTAAGTGAAGTAGAGAAGAAAAGAGAACGTGTTATATGGGAGAAGAGTGATTAGGGTTTATATGTATATATATATATAAATGTAGAATGTATTAAGGGAAAGGTTTAGGAAAAGTTGTTGAGAATTTTGTAATACATGAAGAAAAAGAAAGTCCTTATTCGGTTGATAGGAATGTAATGCATTTTATTAATTTTCATACAAAAACTTCACCAACCTTACTTTGCCTTTTTTTTTTTTTGGTTTCATCCGGTGTCCAGTACCCACATTGGAGCCTGACTAAATTTGGATTCCCGTCAGAAAGTCTCACATTGGGGGTAAAGTGCTCCCTAACAAATTAAAAGCGACTTCATACTCAAAGGTACTCGAACTTGAAACCAGTAATTAAAGATGAAAAAATACTTACCACTCCACCACAATCTTTGTTAATTCCTTACTTTACCTTATTAGCTTCATATAATTGTACACGTCTCAGCTCTCATGTGCGTCAGATTTTTTTTTTAAAAAAATATACTTCACCATGTACTTGATACAAATTATAAACTTAATATAATATTTTATTTATTTAATTATTTGTTCATACTCTAAAAGCTGTTTTCTCCCAATGATTCTTTTGAAAATTCTAGTCATAAATCTTAATATTGTAAATTCGATAATAATAGCAAAATGTAATGTTCAGAAATTTATATTACAATATAATTTAATACTATTTTTAGGTCATGGGTAATTAAACTTCTTGATACAAACAACATATATAGAGTATATTAAAATGTGGATGATCATTCTTGTTCTTTCTTCTTAGATAAACCATGTAAATTGTAATGTAAGAAAAGCAAAATGGAATATTTTACTTGAAGAACATGGCTTATCAAATCTAGAAGCGGGAAAATTATATTATTCCAAGAAATATATTATAATCTTTCCAATTTGTTTAAGTTTTGGACTGAATACTGACTTTTTCATCATTTATTAGCTTAGTCCATAAAAGCTTGGATCGATGTTAATTTGCGAAAAATCTTATCAAAATATTTTTATAAAGATATTTTATTTTAGGGCAAACAACACAAGTATAATTACATCAGTTTAGGAATAAATTACATCCTCCACGCGAGTTTCCAAATATACATTACGAATCTTATTAGAATTTTGACTTTGATACATGAGGTCAAAATTAGATGTTATTTGTTCCAAGTACACTGTATCCAAGTGGATTCACGTGTATCCATCTCTCTAGCTCCCCTTTCTCCTATCTTACTCGTCTCTCTTCTTATTCTAGATACAAAATATATGTATTTAGGTGTATCTCACTTGAATTCTAGTATGAACTTACAAATCAGTGAGACAATTTAGTTATTTCAAACTATAAAAAGAATTAGTAAATATTATAGAATATTTCTATGATCAGGTAATTTTTTCTTTACTTTTTTTTGATATGTTATATATTCATACTCATGATAAACAAAAATAATAAGTACTAAAAAACTATATATAAATAAATAAAATAATTAAAGCGTAATAAAGATTAAACAAATTGAATTACAAGTAGCATTTTAGTCACTTCAAACCAAGTAACTTTTTTATTTGACACCTATAATTTAATAACTCAGTTAATTGTCTATTTGAATTTTCATCTTATTGATAAGAATTTGATTTTCCATATTGTAATGCCCTTTCCATTTCTCTTTCTCCTACCCCTGATTTAAATTTTTTAAAAAGAAACTCAAAAAAAAATAGAAGGTTTCACATGAGCAGAAGAAGGGGGGAGTGGTTGAGAATCGGTTTAGCTGTGTTGAGAAATACATCTTTTCTCCAAAATCAAGAAAAACTATTCTTAAAGGTTTCAGCATGCAATACATTACAAGGCTTGAATTACAAGCCTTTTTTTTTTGGGGGGGGGGGGGGGGGGGGGTGGCGTATTTGAGAAAACAAAAAATATAAAATGGGGTTTTTTGGTGAGATGAAC
>JAOTQR010000092.1:23435057-23448559 GCA_025774065.1 Solanum ossicruentum | reverse complement strand
ACAACAACATACCCAGTGAAATCCCACAAGTGGGGTCTAGGGAGGGTAAATTGTACGCAGACCTTGCCGCTACCTCAGAGAAGAAGAGAGGCTATTTCCCAAAACCGTCAACACAAAACCCATAAGCAGAAAGAACTAGATATGACAGAAGGAAAAATGAAGGAGAGGGGGGAGGGAAGAGAAAGGGGACAAAGGATGTGACTAACAAAAAATGACACAGTACAGAATGTACATAAGGTGAATTTACCATCTTTTCGACAGACAGTAAAAAAAATAATGAAAAGGAATAATAATAATAATAACACAAGTAAGAGGAGGATCAACCATAAGCACAAGAGAAAGGGAGAGACGGAAATACAAAACCTGAAAATATCGCACAATAAGAAAATAATAGCCAAGAAGTTGGAATTTCCCTCTTCCCCCCCCCCCCCCCCAAACCCAACTAGTGTACTCTGCAAAAAATACAGTTGGTTACGCATGTGCTCCAATGAACCTCACAACTATTCGATGATGATAAATCACAATCTTCGAGGATACAAGTGGCACGAATCATGCCTACTTTTCATTATCCACCAAAATTTATTTGTACTCGATATTATATAAAATTTATTTAAAGTTATTTTGTTTTTAAAAAAACACATTTTGTATTATGCAAAAAAATTTGTAAATGTTTGAGGTTACGAAATATATCCTTTCAATATAAAATGGCTCACCATAAATAAATAGTACTCAAATTTATTGTATAGCAAATCACTTAATTGTTTGTAATCATTTGAATTTTTAGAAAAACAAAAACTTATTCTTACTATGTAACTTTTTTCTTCTCGCAAACTTGTTTCAAAAACTTTTCCAAAACTCATCTCAATATCGGAGTAAAATTTAGATATTTATAGACTCTATACAATAACAATAACAACATACTCAGTGAAATTTCACAAGTGGGGTCTGGGGAGGATAGATTGTACGCAGACCTTGCCGATATTGATAGCCTCTATGATATGTAAAAATGAAAAAAGTTTCAAACATTCTTTTTAAACTTTGAATAATTCAACTATAAATACTATTAGTTTAATGGAATAACTTTTAACCAAAGTAAATTCCATCCCTCTAGATTTTGTTCAATGTGGAATAGGATTGAAGATTATACAACCAATAAATATTTTAAATGCGGGTTTAGTATATAAAATGAAAATAAATAAATAGTTTACTCTCTTCGTCTCATATTCATTGTCAACTAGTCTTCTTACACGTCCCTTAAGAAATCATAAATAAGAAAAAATAATTTTTAATTATTTATATCTTAATTTTAAAATTAATTTTAAATATAAAATGAAAAGAAATTAACTATTTTCCCTTTTATTTTACAGGCTGTTCCCATCATATGCTGCCAAAGGAAGAATACAGATTTAATTTTCCGATAAATAGAATTCACGGTACCTGAACCATTTTCTCCAATCATAAAATATACAAGTGTACGTGCCACGTCACCCCTAATATCTTAATCTAAATGGTGGGTCCCACTTACCTACTAAGCCCTTTTGCTAACCTAAAATTTTCTATCGAAACAGTCATCATTATAAATAGAAACCTTTTGGCCCATATATCATTCCTCCAAATATATATTTTGTGTTAAAAATCTATCTGTTTGTTGTTGATATTTTTCTCTTGAATTAATTGGAGCTATGGGTTGTATTTACAAAGATCCAAAAGCACCAATTGAAGAAAGAGTAAAAGATCTTCTTTCTAAAATGACACTAAAAGAAAAGATTGGTCAAATGACTCAGATCGAAAGAGCTGTTGCTAATCCTTCTGCCATTAGAGATCTTTGTATTGGTAAGTGATTCATTAATCTCTTTTTTTTTTTACTTCCTATTATTTATGGTTTTTCTTTACATCAATCTCGGAGTCAAATATTCACTATTTGTAGCGGTCCGTAAACAGTCGAGCTATGTTTTTAAATATAGGAGTCAAGCTGCGTACATACGACTTCTCCTTACCCGCAATGCGCGAAAGACTTTGAGTCATTAGAGTAATGTTATATTATTTATGGGTTTTTATATTGATATTGAGCTGCATTGCCTCTTTTTATTTTCACTGTGTTTCAATTTGTTTGTCTTATTTTGATTTTTGGATGTTATAATCTTAAACTAAATATGCTAGAATGTTCTTTAATATTGTGGTGTCAAATGTTATTACTTCCTCTGTTTCGGCTGTCGATTGATCAATGAGATCCCTTTCCACTTTAGAAAGCTCAAAGCCAGCAGCCGCTTTCAGTCGTTCCGTCCTGCCTCGACAACCCACGAACAAGAGTTGTCACGGAGTTCAGAAATAAAGAAAGACTTTGAATAACTTTTATAAATATTTGTGTGATTATAAATTATTTCGGATGAAATAGATATTTTATAGTTAAATTATTACTAACATAGAAATATACTGAAAAGAGAAGTGAGTCATATCAATGTGAAAAGTTGAAATATAAGAGATGTCAACAAGAAAAAGAATATATTTTTTTGAAACTGACTAAATCAAGAAAGTAAGCAAGTAAATAAATTGAAATGGAAGGAGTATTATTTGATGTTAATTTTTTTTAAAAAAAATTTGGGAATTTTTGTAGGGAGTGTTCTGAGTGGAGGTGGAAGTAGACCTTTTGAGAATGCAGAATCAGCTGATTGGGCTAATATGATTGATGGGTTTCAAAAGGGTGCACTTGAGTCCAGGCTTGGCATTCCTATTTTCTATGGAACTGATGCTATTCATGGCAATAATAATGTTTGGGGTGCCACTATTTTTCCTCACAACATTGGGCTTGGTGCCACCAGGTCAGTTATTAGTTGATGATTTGTTTCGACTTGATGGATAGAGTGATCTGATACATTTATCATAAAGGTTCTGCCTTTATGTAAAAAAACTATGATTAGGTAGCAAATATCTTCAGTTCAAACTGTATGCGTATAGTTTAGTAGACAATTATATGTCAATTCTTATCAATTGTTATGATAAGTTGCTTGCATTGAATTAAAATCTTGAATCTGCCGTTGCTTTTGTACGTAATTTGTGTTGAAATGTATTTTGTATATATTTTTGTAGAGATGCTGATTTAGTTAGAAAGATAGGAGTGGTGACAGCACTTGAAACCAGGGCGTGTGGATCTCAGTATGCGTTTGCTCCTTGTGTCGCTGTAAGTCAATAATTTTCGTTTATCTCTTTGTGTTTCGACTTTATTTTTGTTAATTATGGAAAAATTGATTCAGTTTGATGCTGGTAGGTATAAATTTGGTTTGACTAAGAACTATTTTGAGCAAGTCCCAATTGCTATTAATGAAGTAGAATCTTGAGAAAATAATGCATTATTCTCACAGGATACTAATTTTCCTTAACTTAAAAATGTCTGTCTGACATTCGTGGGATTACATTGGATATGTTGTTTAGAAATGTCTATGATGTTATCCTCAAGAAAAGTGCTAATGCAGTCTCCAGGGTATAGTGTCAGCTTTCCGATGTCTTCGTTATCAAGATTCTGCTTGAAGAGTTCACTGAACTGTTAGATGGGCAATTTAAGAAACTTAGATATTTGTTACAATTCTCTCTTTTGTCTTGTGTGTTTCATACAAAAATATTTTATGGCAGGTGGCCAAAGACCCTAGATGGGGAAGATTTTACGAAAGTTACAGTGAAGATACTGAAGTTGTCAGAAAGATGACCTGCCTTGTCTCGGGCTTGCAAGGTGAGCCGCCAGAAGGACACCCACATGGCTACCCTTATGTTGCTGGAAGGTAAAGATTATGATGACCATTTAGAACTTGTGTCATTTTGCGTAGAGAGAATTATTCGACTCTCGAAATATGTTTCATCCTGCACATTTGGAAGTCGTTTTATTGCAATTTTTGTTAACAAACTAGTAGAATGAATTACATGAAACTGTTGTAAAGAATGATATCCTGATATAATAAAATTACCTCAAAGATTACTTATTTGGGAGCTCTGTAGCTCTCTATCGGTCTCTATAATTTGCTTTATTTCAAATACGGAAAATGTTGATACTAGTTTCTTGATTCCAGAAATTCTGTCATGGCAAGTGCAAAGCATTTTGTTGGTGATGGGGCAACTGAGCATGGTATAAATGAAGGAAATACGATAGCATCGCATGATGACATGTTTAATATCCACCTAGCACCATATATAGACTGTATCGCCCAAGGAGTTTGCACTATTATGGCCTCCTACTCCAGCTGGAATGGAGACAAAATGCACTCCCATCGATATCTTTTGACAGAGGTCTTGAAAGAAAAGCTTGGATTCAAGGTAAACAATGGATTGGCAAATGTATGCCTGGGATGTTGAGAAGCTTTTTTATTACTATAAAAGCAATATTCTGGTGCAGGGTCTCTTGATTACGGACTGGGAGGCACTCGAACGGCTTACTGACCCTCATGATTCTGATTATCGTCAATCAGTCAAGTTAACAATTAATGCTGGAATTGATATGGTATGGTTGAATTAAAGCTTGTGTTGGAAGCCAAAAATAGCAGCTTTTTAGACTAACTCACACTATTCATTTGCATTTTGTGAATATTTGCAGGTAATGGTGCCATTCAGATATGAATTATTTTTGGAGAAGCTGCTATCACTGGTAGAATCAGGGGAAATACCAATGACCAGAATAGATGACGCTGTTGAAAGAATCTTGAGAGTCAAATTTGTTGCTGGATTATTTGAACATCCGTTTACAGATAGATCATTGATAGATTTGGTTGGTTGCAAGGTATTCTTACTTATTTCTATTGCCTATTTGTATTAGTTTACAATTTTAAGAGTACAAAATCATCTCATACTGGTAACAATCGCGTAACATGATCAGGAAAGAACCACTTCTTAGAAGAAACTCCAATTTAATATGGATTAATAGCCTCCCACCCACCCCTCTTTAAATATAAGAATTGTCACTGCTGATGTTGAAACTGTTTTCTGGAACTTTGTCTATCACACTCTTCGCGGGATGCTCAAGTTTTAACATGTTACCAATATTTGTTCTATTCAATTGCTGTTCGCTTCTCCATTAGACTCTTATATGGTTTTCTTTTTATGGAATTCTAAATAGTATATTCACTATTTGTTCTATTCAATTGCTGATGTTTTCTTCTCCATTAGACTGTTCTATGGTTTTTCTTTATATGGAACTCTAACTAGCAGTTCACTATATATTGTCTTACATTAGAATAATAGCGATTCTGCATTTCACCATCTTGGATCTGTTTTGAATCAAGGCACATAGAGAGCTGGCACGTGAAGCTGTTCGCAAATCCTTAGTTTTGTTGAAAAATGGAAAAGATCCAAAGAAACCATTTCTTCCTTTAGATAAGAACGCCAAAAAGATCCTCGTTGCTGGAACTCATGCTGATGATCTTGGGTACCAGTGTGGAGGATGGACAGCTACATGGACAGGACTCAGTGGCAGAATCACAGTTGGTAAGTACTTTCTGATTACTCGTCTCGCCCTAACATGATTCTTATAAACTCTCACTTGCAGTTACTTTATGAATTATCGTAATCTCAACTAGTTACCTGATCCCTTTTTCATAGGCACAACCATAGTGGATGCATTACGGGAGATGTTGGGAAACAACACAGAAATAGTCTTTGAGCCAAATCCTACACCAGAAACTTTTTCTAATCAAGACTTCTCTTTTGCTATTGTGGCGATTGGTGAGGGTCCATATTGTGAAACTGGCGGTGATGATCCAGAACTAAAAATTCCATTTAATGGAACAGAAATTGCAACTTTTGTTGCTGACAGAGTTCCGACTGTGACGATTCTCATTTCTGGAAGACCTATGGTTATAGAACCAGCTCTCTTGGAAAAAGTAGATGCATTTGTTGCAGCTTGGTTGCCTGGAACTGAAGGAGCCGGAATCACAGACGTCCTTTTTGGAGATTATCCATTTCAAGGGAAACTACCTGTGACATGGTTTAAAACTGTCGATCAAATTCCAATGCATGTTCATGGCAACTCCAATCCTCTATTTCCTTTCGGATTTGGTCTTACAACCTAAACAAGCCGGACATCCAAGGATCAAACATCGCCATACCAGCCAGTAATTCTTTGGTGAGGTCCTCGAGGAGACCTTCAACTGTAATTTTGCTCCTCAAGGGAGAAGTCAACTAGATATAAATAGTCATATATTATCTCAAATAACAAAAAAAAAGAACAGAAGCACTGGCTGTATCTTCATGTATGATGTTCAATCAAGATTATGAATTTCATGATGGTTATCTCAGTTCTGAGATTTCATTTCGCCTTTTCCTATTAGAGGTTATCGCCTTCAAGTTATGGTTCAGGCGTTAAAAATCAGTGAGGTTTACATGATTTATACTGCAAAATACAAATACCCCGAAGCTTTGGTTTGGTGGTAAGAGCACTGTGCATGATGTATGAGTTGTGTACATTTCACAAGGAACAGATCCATTATCGATCGAGTTTACCTGTGGAGATTGAAAAAAGGATTTCTTTTTTTCCCTCTGGTAAGGAAGAAAAGTTGGGTAATGCCAACATCCTGTCTATGGCAAAGCCCATGAGGGGACTGGGGTAACCCGGATCGGAGTCATGATCGTATATGGCGCTTGCATGACAGACTTGGTTAAGAAATGAAGTTACGTCTTTGCCATCAGCTGTTAGCTTTTGGCATAATGGTAAGCGTTTAACCTCCCACACGAGATCATTCAAAGATCTCTCTGGTCCACTGGGAGACCCCAGTTAACTTTTTCTCAACCATATCAGCATCATTTTTGTAAAATGTAAACGAGGTCCAAAACATGATCCAATGGAATATCTTCCAAGAACAAGAATCAGAATATTTTAATCCGAATGTAATTTTTCGAAAAAAATAAGTAAGGGAAACAACTTTTGTATGCCGAAAGTGTTAATATGTTGGACTTTGATGTGTGGTTGTAGTTGGTGAAAGAGGAGATGAAAATTGGAATAAATTGACTTAGTGGCTTCCCTTCTGCAACTTGTAGATTATTAATATGCTCTTCTCTTTCTTTTTTCACAAAAGAATGTTACTTTTTGTCACTTCCTCTATGCAACTGTTCTTAGTAAGACCAGTTAAGCATAATGATCTTGATGAGTTTAAATTTGAATATACTAAGAAAAAACAGGATGCTACTTTTGCTTCTGCAGTTAGAGCAACCAAATAACGCATTAAACTGCGCACACGCTTTAATTGAAAATAGTTATATGTACTCAGTGTTCACATCAAACCAAACAATTTAACTATAACAGTTACAAGCTCAGAGAATTAAAAACATCGAGGAGTAGTAGTGAGATTTTGTGTTCTAATGGAAGAAAAGTTCAATGTCCTTTGTTTCCAAGGAAGAGGCAATTTTTCTTTTTCTTTTTCACTTGTTTTTTTATTTAATTTGATGAAAAAGAGTTGGTATGATAAAAGCATATAAAATTACAAAGCAATCATATAGGGTGTTGATTAGAAAAATAATACAGCACTCGTGCAATAGTCATGCCAAATTTGACTAATGAACTTAAGAAACTTTTGAAGTGAATGTGTCTAAAAGAGAAAAGTCATTGCAATTGATTACCACCAAAACACGAAAAGAAAGAAGAACAAGTCCATTTTTTAATAAGAAAAATCTGCTATGAATCTTACTTTTGTATTCTTAGATCATGTTAGTTTACTAATTAATCTTTATTTTCCAGAAGGATCTCTTGAATAAAATCTACAAAAAGGACACATAATCTCCAAGAAAGAGGAAAGGTGGGGGGTAGATTTTGGATTATGAGGTTTGAAGAATAGGATGCTTGATATAGTGGAGTGTAGACTCAACTTTTATTGGAAAGCTTGCAAGTCAAGCGCGGTCAAGTAAACTTGTCTTGGCAAATAGAAGCAGATTTTCGATCTTTACGAGTTCATAATTTAGTACTTAAGGATGTTTTAGTGATTTTTCGCATACATAATTAAGCTTCAACAATAACAACAACATTATCTCATTGTCTCAAAAGCTTCCGCTCATTACGGGATAAGGGAGAATCGGATGTATACAGCCTGACCCCTATGTTTAAAACATAGATCGGCTGTTTCTGGAATAGTTAAGCTTCATGTAAAAGAAATGCAGAGTTAAACAGAAACCATGGAACCCACGCTCTTTTTAAGTTGTTGAATAAGTGCTTACTGACTCAGCCAATTTGCACTCACCATCCAATTGAAGTGCTTCTTTGTTCAGTCTAATTGGCTTATTGTCACTGTGCCAAAAGCTGGTACACTTTTTCCTTGAATCAATTATACAAATCCAGTGGTAAGTGTGTATGCAGACGCAGAAATTACCTCTACCTTGAGTGGTAGAGAGGTTGTTTCCGATAGAACCTCGGTTCAAAGAAATACATATCAAAGCAGATACAAAGGAAAGCATGACAAAGCATTCTAAAAAGAGGAAAAAGGAACAGAGGGGGCACTCATCCGAGTATTGTTCTTGCCCAAGCATGCTTATCATTTGAAAATATTGTCTACTCTCCAGAGTCTTGAAGTAGTACTAATTTTTTGTTCCATCAATAGGGAAACCATGGCATCCAAAAGAATAGGCCAAATCTGTGAGGAATATCCAGTGCCACTACTATCAACAGTCAAGATACAAATGCCATAAGTTTCTAAAAGACTTTTGTCTGTGGTTACCATTTAGAGTATAATAGCTAGTGATATTGCATGATCTTCCTTAAATGCACATAAAGATATAAGGAAATAACAGTCAATCAGATCATTCTCCTTGCATCTCTTGTAATTCTATTATGCCCTCAAAAGGATTTTACAGGTTTCCGTCCGTTCCTCTATGCTCATCTTATATGAACTCCACTTGTACTATGGTTTTTAAGTACAGATTACAGAGAGTTTAAGGATTTTTTGGAGTTCCTAGAAGGACACAACTGACTCATGGCTTACTTGAAGTGCCAATCAACATATTCACAAGACAAGAGACACCGATAAAAGCAGAAACAAAAGCTAACATACTGAATTGAAAATAAGCCTTTTTCTTAAGGCAATGATCAAAGTTCTGATACTCTGGATATGCCTATGGTTATGCTTGATGGTAGTGATGTGCTGATTGCATCTGAAAATGCATACTTTGGGATCCAAAGTAAGGTTCATGCATAGCACCTCTTTGTAAGCTTTGGCTTTGCATTTTCGTATTCCCATAAGAGTTTCCTCCATAAAGAGAGGACATGAACAAACTTCCTTGTGCAGAATTGAACCCTATGGCTGTCCCATTGTTGACCTGACTCCACTGAAATGGCATTTTGTGCATGGCATTGGCAGCCGATTTTGGCTGCTGGGAAATCACAGTGGATTGATCAGGTGAAGTTGGTTTCTGGTAATCCGTTGAAAGTGTTTGGTTATCATTGAGATTAATTGTTGTAATGTCATGAATACTTGCCCGTCTTTTATCTTTACCACCAGAAAGCTGTCTAATAAAGTACTTCTGAGCATGACTAGCCACTTGAGTTGGAGTTCTAGTAACAACAAAGTTACGTGAAATGTTCCTCCAATCCCCCTTTCCATACTTTTTAAGCCCCATTAGAAACAACCTAACCAAGAATCAAGAAAATTCCCTTGTCAATACAAACATCAACATATCAAAACCAAGCCTAAGGCTATTTGTCAGCAATCAAGATTCACAAGCAATAGTAAACTTAAAATATTTATACTAGTTTTCGGGGTTTCTCACATGTATACGGAAAATAATGAGTTCAATTAAATCTACGCCTAACGCTCTAGGTCCGCCTCGGAATTGTCAACTTGTCACATATATAATATTAGCTGGCACTACATTATTCCTCTGCCTACCATGTTTTGCCAAGTTGTTTGGTGCACTAAGTGATATAGGGATACAAAAAACAAGAGAAAATATATAGGGTGGTCCATACACAGAGTAGCTATACATGCATTAATAAAAAAACAAACAAGAAAAAAAGCAACGCACATGAAGAAAACAATCACAACAACAACACTAATGGAATCCCAAAGTGAGTTTTTGGAGGGTAAAAATGTAGGTGCACCTTATCATTACATAATATAGAGAAAAATAAGAAAAGAAGACAAAGATAAATAAATTCAAAGGGCGACTAATAACAAAAAGTGAAATAATTAACATATATATATAAGACAGACACAGAGAAAACAATGATGAAGAAATTAGAATTAAACTCACTTATGTTCTTCCTCTGTCCATGGAATACCCTTCTTCCTCTCTTGTTCTGGAGGCCTATTCGATAAAGGCCTTTTGCCTCCAACAACATAAGATTGTTTATATCCATCAAAGCTATGACTATTCCCCCATTCTAATGTAAAAGGTGAAGTACTATAACCAGGAATAGTAATTAATCCAGCTTCTATTCTGCTCACATCATCTTCTAATTCTTTATATTGCCTAATCACATCATTAACTGATTTGCCTGGAACCATTTCTGCAACTCTTTGCCATCTATCTGGTGTATCTTTATCAAACAAGGCAAGAGCATTCTCAAAGGCTTTGTTTTCAGCTGGAGTCCATTTTGTGCTCTTTCCCTCATCAAGAAACCAGCTTGAACTTGAAAGATAAGGAGCTGGTGATAGAATCTCCATAACACCTCAACTCAAAAAGGTCAAAATTTCACACAAAGTTACAAGAAAGGTAATTCAAGACAGCATTTTTATGAAGCAGAGGAAGTTTTGGGGGAAAACCCAAGTTGAGAAATGCAGAGATGTGGGGGTTTTACAATGGAAAAAACATCAGTGTTAAATCAACAAGTCAGCATCTACAAAAGGAATCAGAATACCCTTTTAACCATAGCCACCTCCCCAACCTGAGGAATCTTGAAAAGACTCTAACTTTTCAATGTCAAAAGAAAAATCCTAGATGTTTTGATAATCTTTAATAAACAAATAAAAGAGGGGAGGTTAACTAAAACAGACAGAGATTATCTCAGACCAAGTTAAATCCAAGAAAATATTCTCATTAAGATCTGAACTTTACATAAGCAGTGAAAGCAAGAAAGTAGAAGGCTATTAACCCTCAAAATGAGAGAACTTTCTAGAATTAGAGCTCAGTAGCTGAAGGAAAACAAGATTATCCTAAAAAGCTGAATTTTTTTACAACCCCAAGTGAGTAAATAGTACAAAGACTCTGAATTTGAGAATTCTTGGGGAAGAAAAGGAAAAGAGCAGAGGAAATTTGTGTCTGCTTTCTTCCTTTTTCCCTTTATGACTGAACAAACAAAGAAAAAGAGAGAGAAAGCAAGAAAAGGATGGTAAAGAAGAGGACCAACAACAAATAAGTATAAACAATCACAAGCTCTAAGCTTTAGAGGAATTAATTTAATTTTACTTTCCCAAAAAAAAAATATTATTAGAGTTTTTGGAGGAGAGAGGAGCTGAAGGTGGTGGGTTATGATTGGATGGGAATGGTGCTTGAGGATACTGCAACTTATGCACACTCCTTCTACCTCTCCTTTTTAATTCAAAATTAGAAGGAAAAAAATAGTGTACTTTTATCAGGTACAATTGAAATTTCAAAATTTTAAATTTTTAATTGCAAAAAATATTACTTAAAAAGATATAAAAAAAAATTCAATCAAGAGAAAACTAAGTTGACTCTAAAAATTTCAACTGAATGAAATACTTAATATGGAAAAACATCTTTACTTTATTCTATGCTATCCCTACCTCAATTTTCATTATGCACTTTGATTTAAGAAGTAATAATAATTTATAATAAATTTTATATATTTTGATGATTATAAATTATGTTATTATTACAATAATAACTTAGTAAAATTCTATAAATAGGGTCTCGGAAGGATAAAATATACGCAAATCTTACCACTAACTCATATAGATAGAAAGACTATTTTTGAAGCATTTCATCTCTATAAATTATTTTATTACTAATAATAATAAATTTAAATTAAAATATTTGGTTGGAACAAATTATTTAAAACATTTCATTATTTTTTTAAAAAATTGTAAGGTGAATGAAATATAATTTAGCTGATTCATGGAAGTTCACCTAAACAGAGAACTTATAATTGGTGAATGGGCCCCTAGTTCATACAGGCAAGTGGCAACCCACTAACTAGACGTTTGAATAATATTTTGCGTTAAATTAAAAAAAAAGAATTAACTTCATGTTTAAGTAGAAAAAAAGTATTATAAAATTAACTCGCATAAGAAAATCATATTTGGCTTTAATATATATGTGTTGTTTCAACGATCACGATTATTTATCAAAAATTACTAACGATGTTTTAATTATCCACGATCTCTCAAAGCAAAATTAGTTGAAATTTTCAACAAATATAAATGAAAAAATATATAATAAAATCTTTTGGCTTTTTGCTACTTAGATTTATTAAATTATTAGTATGATTTGTGTAATTAGCAAAAGGGAATTTATTTGATGACTCATGTTGCTGTCAACAGGTGGACTGTCCAAACCAATCACTTTTCATGATCCATAATTAAGGTCAGTGATTGACCTACTAATTAGGATTAATGTTTGACTCATTTCTTCAACAAAGGGTATTAAGACCGTTCATTAAGATTAATATATTCAATTTTAAACACTAAACACTAATTAACAGAACTTTATTATTGTCAACCTCTAGTTTATTGATTATTACTTATTAGGACGTGTCCTTTTGTCTCAGCTCAAATGGCTTCTATTTAGCTGATTTGGAACTTCATAGTTAAGTTTTTTTTTTTTTGAACTATACTCTGAAATAAAAGTTTATATCAAAATTGTTTGATGCCTCTAGGACATAGCAAACACTAGGCGCAAGAAAATATTTTGCTAGTCATAGATAGAGTAAAAATGATCAATTTAACTTTCATCGTTTAAAATAATATAATTTATGCTTTTATATTGGATAAAGATCGAATTGAACATATGATCAAAGCAAGAAGTGGCACATGTCAGAAACTTAGTGACGGTGATAGCAAATGTTATTCTTAAAATATGTAAAGAAAAAAGTAAATGCAATTGTGAGAGATCCTGAATGAATACAATCAGAGCTGATGACATATTAGATCTGTTAAGTGCAATTGTTAAGTGGGTTCCTCCAAGCTCGCATGCAATAATTCAACCCACATACAATTTCAACTCAAATTTGACTGTCTAATTTGTCAAATTAGGCATGCTATTAAAACAAAGTTGGCCACCAACTTTGTTGAATTCTCAATAAAGAGTAGGCAAATCTTGCCTATAAAAGGAGCTCTTCGATTCCTTTATTTGGCATCAAAAAGAGAGGAAAAAAAAAACAGAGAGCCACAGAGTGAGAGAAAAATATTATGTATTTTTTTCTCTTCTGTGAGGTATAAAATAAAATAGTATAAGAAATATAATAGAAGTGTTAATTCATAGACGTAGCCCAAAAGTTTTGAGAGAACCACGTTAAATTTTTTGGTGAATATTTTACTTTATTTTAACTCTGCTAAATTTTATTACTTACTTCGCTGCATGAA
>JAOTQR010000092.1:23413043-23432985 GCA_025774065.1 Solanum ossicruentum | reverse complement strand
GAAATATTTTTATGGATCCTTCATGCAAATTAGTTGTTAAGTGTAATATTGTAAAATAACTAATCAGTTGTTTAAAAAAGATTAAATTAAAAAAATTCTAAAATATTTTTATGGGTCCCATTAATTTAAAATATCTAAACAATTGCTAGAAAAATATTATTTATGCTCGACAATATGGTAAAATTTTTAAGTAATTGCTTTAAATAGATTAAATTAAAAAATCTCTGAAATATTTTTATTGGTCCTATATAATAAAGGAGAAGAATCAGACATGTCGACAAAGAGTTGCTTATTTCAGTACAAAGTGTCTCTTATATAATGAGAGAATATAAGACTACAAAATAAAAAATAATATATATATACACACACGCATCTTTAATTTAAAAATCATAAAATACAAAACAGTTCTTTATATATTTTTTTTAATTATGTGTAACTCATCACTTAAAATACCTTCCTCTTGATAGGTGCGTCCAAAAAGCTATGGACAAAAAGTCTTTGGATAAGTGATGAGTTATAGGAGTATTAAACTGGTGTTCCCATAGAGCCAAAGACTGGTAAAAGTTTTTTTTAGAACGGAGCAAAAGAAAAAGGATGTCACATAAAATGGGACAAAGGGAGTATCAATTTATATGGCTATTATATAAAATTTCTTATCAATTATTATTTATTAAGAGACGCGTAAGGTTCAAGTAAAATCAAATATAAATGACAAAAAGTAGTTACCAGTTTCTTTGAAGGATCTTGGGCCTTGGTGGGCCCAAATATCGGTCCATTACTAATACCGGCGAAGCAACTCAATTAGCTTTGGCGGAGCAATCCCTTTCTTGTCCTGATCTGTTTCATGGCTTCATTATTGATCCTTCTATTGCGCGATGATCAATAGTGTTTTCATTCATTCTTCAGCATGAATCAAATTCTCGATTTATCAGTTAATGATAAAAGTCATAATCACTTGAGTGAGTCTCCTTCTTGATTTAGGTCTAACAATAATTTCTTTTTACCTATTGAACATAAGAAAATAAATAAGAAACCACTTATATTTCGGGAGACATAGCTACCTTGTCTTCTCTCTAATAAATTCAACCTTAACCGTGATTAGTTATGTGATTAGATTTGTTTAGACAACTCATTTGACAAATCCAATCAGCTTAATGGGTGTTCACATGACAGTTTGGTGGTTAAAATGGTTTAACATTAAAACAGAAAGAAGTTGGTACTAGATTCTTTTTCCAACTTCCTTTTACTAGATTAACTTTATCAAAAGGTTGTATGTTTGGTAAATTTAGGAGGAAATTATTTTCTTTAGAATACTTTCAATTTTGTACATGTTTGGCATGGTCATAAAAAATATACAACAACAACATTACCCCAATGCCTCAAAGGCTCCCGCCCATTGCGGGGTTAAGGGGGGTCGGATGTACGCAGCCTGACCCCTACGTTTAAAAACATAGCGCGATTGTTTCCGGATGACCCATGATAAGCATCGAAAGTTGGATTGACTAACTACTACTTCACAATTGGAAGAAGTGCAGACAGTTTAAATAGCCATTTTGCTTTATTCCATCATACCGCAAAGCCAAAAAATAGTGAATCTTTGGCTCCATCTGAGATTGATGGAAAAATGGTCATAAAAAATATAAGGTCTATAAATGATGTTTCACTTTAATTGTCTCTCCTCAGTCCTTGCTTGAAATCCCGAGCCAACCAGCCTCATATAAATGCTTTTGAAATAATATTTTTTGTTTATTTATAAAATATTTTGTCGAGTACATTTTGATACATACAAAGTACCCAAAATGAATCAAATAAGCTGAAATCAACGTTTTGAATCTGCGATAATTTTATGTATAGTCTCTGTTCTTACTGCACCAACTTCTTATTGTTTGTTCGTAGGGTCTTTGATGGATATAATTGGAGTTTTGCCATCATCCTCATTATTCTGCTTTTTATTAATTTTGCCACATCTTGCTTGGACGACCTTACTGCATATTATTAATTTTTTTTATTTTTTTTTGGACAATTAACTACTAAATAATCAGTATAATTTTACATGTGAAATTTGAAGAGAGTTCAGTGTACGTAGATCATTTCTCTAGCCTTGTAGATATCCAAATGTTGCTTCGACAGACCCTAAACTTAGATAAAAATTGCCAAGTAGTTTGAAAAAAGGGGATATCGTCCTCCAAAAGTTTAAAGACAAAAATCTAATTCTAGAGCCAAATATATAGATGAGGAATCTTCCTTGAAGACAGTTTTAAATTTACATAGTTCTAATCTATGATCGATCCATTAAATACATGTTTTACTAAATACAAAATTTAAAACAATAAAGAAAATTTTATAATTTTAAATTAAATACGTAAATAATATACCAAAATCTCATTTCAATTTTGTCGTCTTTAAATGTCGGTGTTAAAAGCTTACTACATTTTAAAAGTGACCTTTTATTAAACAAATTGATTAATTAAAAAGAAAAAAAAAACATATAATAGAGCAATAGTTGGACGAGCACTGATATTTAAACAACTCTATCCGTTTTATTTTATATATATTAGTTTGATTAAGTATGAAATTTAAGGAAAATGAGAAAAGCTTTTGATTTTTGTGATTTTAAATTAATGAGATATATAATACACCTTAATAAAATGTATAGTCCTTTTTTAAACCCTCAGATTTAACGAAATAGAGAGATATATTTTGATTTCTTGAATACAAAATAAGAGGTCGGTCAGTGATTTTGAAAGTTCAAAAATTCAAATTCTAAATATTATAATTTTATTTTTTAAATTCTCTAAGTTAAAATTCTAAAATTGTGAATGATTTAGTGGTAGTGGACATTCACAAGTAATAGAGAGTAGAGACCTATCTAGTTTATAATCATCAATTTGGAGCAATGGAGAACCAGCAGGTCGACTAGTTAGTTAGCAAAAGCTTTATTCTTCCCTTTTTTTCATTTGCATCGAAAAATTTTATATTAAAAAATACAATATTTTTAATAAAGATAATTTTATACTTAAATTCAAACCAAAATTTTAATTATAAATAAAAGACTACTTATCACTTCGTCACACTGATCGATAGCAAAATCTTTACAATGATTTATGTCTTTAGTAATTGGTTTCACATGTAACATGTTTCACTGTTGGCTTGTCATAAAGCCCATGACTCCTCGAAAGACTAAATGCTACTATTAATGCTACAGTTAATAGGAAACGTGTCAATTAGCAACAAGGCCTATTTTCACTTCTTCATTTGGCCCTCATACAAATTGGAGAACTTTTTGAATTAATTTGATAGCTGATTTACACATGCGTTAGGTAGGTGTTAAGTTATACTCTCTTCGTTCGTTTTTATTTATCATTATTTTGATTATTCAAATTATAATAATAGTAACAACATACTTAATAGAATTTCACAAGTAAAGTCTGAAAGGATTGTAACACATAATATTTTTTTGTATAGTTTCCAATCATCTAAATTTTAGATTTTAAATATTAAATTTAATTACTTCATTTTAGCTTTGAAATTTAGTTAACTTAATATCAAAAAGCGAAATAATGATAAGTAAAAGTAAATAAAGGAATTATATAAGTAATGGAGTATCATGTTTGGTAAATAATGGAAAAGTAAGTTATTCGTGTCTAAAATTAATATACTCCCTTCGTGTAACAAAGAATAATCTAGTTTGATTTGGCATGAAGTTTAAGAAAATAAAAAAGACTTTTAAATCTTGTGGTCATAAATTAAAGTTATTTCAAATGTACTAAAATATCTTTTAATCTTGTGATTTTAAACATGTTATGTGAAAAGTTGAAATTAAAGTTTTGTCCAAAAAGAAAAAGGAATCATTCTTTTTAAAACATACTAAAAAAAGATCATTCTTTTTTAAATCAAGAAAATAATATTTAATTTGTAATTAGAAATTCTCAAATATAACAAAAAGAATCGTATAATTTATACCTACATAAAACAATATATAATTCGCTCATAATTAATTCCTTCGTAACCATAATCGACTACCAAACGATCCCTCATTTGTTTTCATATATACAACTGAATAAAGTGGGCAAAATAAGGATTAAGGTGGATTCAAAGTTTGCATACTTAGAAATTTAAATCGCCTTTGTGTGAGACAAATAATAATACTTAATTTAATAACTAATGTCAATTATAGAAGATATATAATAAAAAATTAAATTTTTTATGCCTCTTTTTATCCCTGAATATGGAAAGAATTTGTTGAAAACTTCACTTTCCAATAAATTTTGTACGTAATTTAAATTTAATCGAAATTTCAATATCAACTTTTGACACACATATTTAAAAGAAAAAAATCCAAATTGCAGAGAGCGGAGGTGTCCTTTTGTGACACGATTCAGAGTCACAAGAGCCCACTCTACATCACTTGTCCGTCATTTATTCCTTTCCCAGTTGGATACTTTCTTTACATTTTTTTTTCTTTTTCAATATTAAAAAATTGTAATTATTGACATTAAAGAAAAACATATACTATACATATTATTATTAAAAGTCTCTAAATAACATGTGCACTTGTTTATAAATGAAATTATTGTAAAAAAAAATATAGCAAGAACTTGCTGACAATCAAAATAATAATTAGGTCATATCAATAAAAATTTGATGGGACCGGGTGATAAATAATAAAATTATCAAATTTATTCTTTTAATATAAACCATTTTTGCGAAGCTAAATTTAATTTGAGTACTAGACGATGCGAAATGAGAAAAAAATCATGCAAAATTGAGAAAAATAACTTTTGACGTCCTCCAACTCCTCCTGAATATAATAATCCAATGTGAAAAAATTATAAATTGTTGAACACTTTATTTCATGAACTTTCTAGTCTTCAATTCTTTTTTCTCTTTTGGTCATAATTTCTGCGTTGCTAATATAAAGTGATAAAGACTTATTATATATGGCGCTCCTCCCACTAAATTTCAACTTTTACTAAATGATGAGTATCCCTACTTAAGATGAATAATAATAAAAAATAAAAATTTGTGCAAGGTCATGTGATGTCAAATATAAATAGTCAGTGTTAAACTAATCCCAACTATAATTAAGAGGTATTTGACCATTATAGTTTGGATACAATACTTTAAATAGACACGTTGAATGTCACTCTTTGATTTGAAAAGTGTAATCCAGATAGAGAATTTCTATATCTGAACATGAGGTAGGATTAGGGGCAAAGCTATTCTTTTTGATATGTATATAGTAAATATATCGAATTCTTTGCGACTAGTTCATGTGATTACTTTTTCAAATTTTGAACATCCTTAACGTCAATCATGGCTCTACCACTAAGTAGGATGTTGATGAAAATGATGCCACATCACATCTGGACTAGAACTCTTATTCTTTATAAGACTCGACCAATTCTCTCCTCTTATTATATATGACTATATATTAATTTTTCCTAGGGAAAACGATGAGCTTTGTCATTTTCCCCATTATTTTATCTCTAATTCTCACTGTTGCTAGCCAAAAAAATAATTAAACACAAGTATATTAACCTCTGGAATCGTAGATTAGAAGCATAAAATGATTATATAAGTGGACTTACAAAAAGTAGGGCTATTGAGTTGGATTAATTAGAAGAATAATAAAGCAAAGGTACAAAATCATTCACTTTGTCGAATAGTGTCGTTATGCCAGTAAATTACCAAATTTTTTCAAATCTGTTTAGTGCAGAAACTTTTGAGATTAACTGATAATTTCATTCCCAAAATAGATTATCTAAGTACTCGAAAGCCATGAAAATTCAAAAAGTGGCAAGATTAATTTGGGTTGCGTGCAAAATTGTTCATTAGACAAATAACATGGTCTCACTAAAGCTATGACAACTATAAAAGTACAAAAGTAATCAGGAGTTTTCCAAATTTTTTTTAGTCCTTAAATCCTTTGTGGACATAAATAAAAATATTACTTCGTTCATCTATTTTTATTTTTTTTATCATATTTAAAATTATAATTGTGTTTGAAGTATATATTCAATTTTTCAAATTAAGTAAACAGTATTTTGAAATGAAAAGAAAAATCTTAGCCAAATGGACCTTTAGAAAAAATTCAAGAAATTTTCAAACTCAATTATCCCGAATTTTCACACTGGCTTGGCTTTTTTCAATTGACACCAACTTCAAGATTTAATTTATATATTTTTTATTTCAATATTTGTATTAATTTTTTAACAACAAAGCTCAACTAGATGCTGACCAATCATATCAACATAAAGATACTGTCCCCCTTTTTTGCTTATTTTTTACAATATCATGTCCGATAAAATTTAATAAATAAGATCTTAAAAGAGTAGTGCGTATGCAATTTTATCACTATCTTGAAAAATAAAAAAAATTATTTCCAATAGATCTTGAATCAAAAGTGTAGCCAAATCAACAAAAAAAAACATACATTATTGAATAATTATATGAAAAATAATAGAGAAAAGAATAGTTATTAACAACAAATAATAGGAGTACTAATATTACTAATAAGGAAAATTGGAAAACGCTTACATAGTATATTTAAAACTTGCAAAATTAGGTTTTGGATTTAACTCAGACCCTAAAATCTAACTCGTAAGGAAAAAAATTGTCCAAACCTTATAAGGAGTCCACTCATATCATTAGTCACCAATATGAGACTTGTCCACTTATCATCTGGTGTGTGGAGAATTTTTAATTTTTGATGGGCTCAACATTGAGCGAGATGCGTCCTGCTCTGGTACCATGTAAAATTAGGTTTTGGATTTAACTCATATCCCAAAATCTAGCTAATAGAGAGAAGCACTGTCAAAGCTTTATGAGTAGTCTACCCACCTCATTAACCATAAATGTGAAAATTTTGTCATTTTTCAGAAAAACTTAATTCTCGAGTTTTTTATCTCTTATCTAGAGTCATATTCTCGATAAACTATAATTATATCACCTATTTTAAATATTTTTCTACCTACTCCCCCTCTCCTAAAACTCATACTTTCTCTTTAAAAATGATCGGTAGAAAAGGGTAAAGGCAGTGGCATACACAAGATCTTTTCTAAGCAGTGTTACCATTTAAACGACAAAAATAGCTCAAGACGAAAACTAATGAAGATTTTGCTTTAGACATCCAAAAATTTAAGGCCACATTAATAGTAAATTTTATTAAAAAAATATTTTGCTTGAATAATATAAAATTAAGACAAAATTGTAAATTAAAAAAATAATTATCTACTCTTTATATTAGGTAATATTTGAAATTTCAAATTAAATTACTCAAGTCTTTATAATAATAGTTGCAAATAAATGACTAACATTTTATAAAGTACATGAAGAATTTATAAGTCTTTTATTAAAAACTGATTTAGATGACTAATTTTGTTGGATAACCCTTGTCAAGGAATAAAAAATGAGCAGATCACTATAATAATATATTGTAAACTCGATGAGATTTCATGTTTTGAAAGGTATACATAATATTCTCTTTAGAAACGTTACTAAATACTTTCTTTTTTATATAAAGAACCAAATAATCACTCAAGAATTCGTTATCTATTTGATTTCGTAAGTTAGACCTAATCAATTTCATTGTAAAGAATCCTTTTTAGAATAATACCACTCCATTAAATTTAAAATAAAATCATATAATCTACCTAACTAGTAATTTAGGATCAAATAAAAGAGAATTGCAGATAATATAATAAATGATCCGTAGTCAATTCGTCATGTGCAAATCCAAAAAATAAAAAATAAAATATAAGTAAATTTAATTATCAATTGAATGGATCCTAAACTATTTCACCGTAATAAACAAATAGAAAAGAATAAAACTATTATCATGAACAAATAAAAATAAAAACTTTAGGCATATAATAATAAAAAAAAAAGAATGAAAGAAAAATACTAACATGACATAGAGATTTGAGATGCATAATGAGGATGATTGATGAACAAGAACTTTTTTTTTTAAGGAACTCACAAATCACAAATGCATAAAAATTTTATATTTTATTTTAGTTCTATTTCTAAACTAAAAGACAATAGGTTAATTTTGAATGAATTAGAGTGGATCCGTAGATTATTCAAGACTACAATTTAAAGAAAAAAAGAAACGAAAAAATGCACATTTTAAGACTAATCTTTAAGAGAAAAAAATAATAAGAAAAGTGATTTAAGGGGGAAAAGAAGGAGAAAAAATTGCACATTTTAAGAGGGGGAAAAAAGAAGAAAGGAAAAAACAGCGGGGAGAAACGAACTCAAGACATTCAGTTCATTCCCAATCGCCTTAACCACTAAGCTAAAAGTAAATTATTGTAAGTGGTGTCCTTTTTAATTGTTTTAACCTTTAATATTTAATTTTATCTCTATCTCTCTCTATATATATATAATAATAATTTTTTTAATAAAATCATATCATGTGACACCCCTTGACTCTACCTAAATCCGCCCCCGATAAAGGGGAGCATAGTAGTTGAAATTATGGTGAGCATGTTCATAATAATTTAGAGGAAGAAGCAAAAAATACAAAGATGAAACATTAGGAGTGGAATTAATCAAATATATAAATGATAGTCCATTATAGGAAATGAGTTGTCACTTGGTAATAAAACCACTAACATTTTTTGTTTCCATTAAAGGAAAGATTCCTCATTTCTCTTTCTTGCCTTTCCTAAAATGAAAAGTCAAATAAGTGGGAGCATGTGATTCTGATTTCGGTAAGCGTGTGCATCATAACTCACGTGGACACGCCTGCACCCTGCAGTTATTTCCTCTCAAAATTAATTTAACTAATTGTTTGGTTTTTACTTTTTTAAAATCATAATGTTATAATGTCACTTCCTTTCCATCTAATAATAGTTATCCACTATTAATTTCGTATAGTGATTAAGAAGTAGTGAATAATTAAATCAATTTTATCAAATTATCTTTTGAATATAAATACAATGTCAAGAGATATATAATAAAAAACATCTATAATTAATGATAAAGGTAATTTAGGAACTAAGTGTAAAATAATCTCTTGATTTCACAGAGTAGACAAGTATCTACATCCGCTTTTAGTATAATGGAAAAGTAAAAATGGACGGAGGAAGTATTCTCTCTGTTCACTTGTACTTGTTATTATTTCATTTTTCGAGGTCAACTTGACAACACTTCAAAATTAAATTTAATATTTAAAATCTAAAATTTTGATGGTTGAAAACTATATGAAAAATAAATCCTTCTCATATTAATATAATGAAAAAATACATCTTAAAATGTTGGTCAAAATTCATATAATCTGACCTCGATAAGTGAAACAGTGACAGGTACAAGTGAAGAGGAGAATATATTTTATTTGGTTTTTAATTCTAAGTTGCAGAGATAATGTGGAGATCTTTATTACTCCTAATTTTGTTTTAGGAAGAGATATGAATTATATCTGTAAATATGGTATGGGAAGTTATATGTTAGTGTTAGTCAATTAGGTCAATTAAACATTATCAATGTAAATAATTTCAATCTTTCAATATACAAAACATTAACTTTTTATTCTATTTGCTTTACAACTCCACGTTTTCATGATCATTCAAATCACAGAAGAAAATTTAGCAAATTTATTTTGGTACGCTTGTTTAAGTATGTCATGGAGTTAAAAAATAGCAATACATCACAAGAAATGCATGAAATATTCAATCATTAAAAAAACGTACATGTAGCAGACATTAACCTTGATTTTCCTTAAACAACGAACTATTTCTCTAGCAACTTTACAATAATATATTTAGTGAAATTTCATAAGTGAGATCTGGAGAAGATAGAATGTATACAAACCTTATCACTATCTCATTGAAGTAAAAAGACTGTTTCCTGAAAACCCTCTTTCTTAAACAACTTTAGAAGGGAAAAAACGTGTATTAAAGCATAGCAGACTTATGAAGTCATTACACGTAGCTTATGCTTTGTTCATCTCCATGCCCAATTTCCATTTTAGGAAAGTGCAATTCCAACTCATAAATTGTGCAATATCACATTAGATGTTGTGGAAAAACCATGTTATAAAGTTTGGGTATTGCTTTTATTTAAAGTGACAGATAAAATAATCATATTATAAAATTTGGGTATTGCCTTCATTCAGTTTTTGGTTTGTGTTAAACCAAACAACCCCTTAAAAGCTGCTGGTCCATGCAAGTTAAGTTTACCTTTAATTGGGCCAGAAATTGAAGTTGACGCAAATGCTTTTGCTCGTCGCATCCTATTGGGCCTAGTAAGATTTGATATAGGGCCATTTGCACTTTTTGTCCCAAATTTGTGCTCGTCTTTTATTTGACAAATCACAACTAAGCAAACATCCACTAGCGAATTAATCAACATAATTATAATTTTTTATAATTATAATTTCCAGTCAATACTTAATAAAATGGCTATATATTATCATTCTAATTATATAAATACAGAATTTGTATAATTTTATTCTTGATTATATAAATCAAAATTTTCCTAATTGTATAAACTTAAAATTTGTATACGCTTATCCTATCTTGTATGTAATCATCATGTTGATACATTTGGTTTGTATAAGCTCTAAAAAGCTCCTGAATGTATAAATACAAAATTTATATATATACATACCCTATTTGTATATCAATAGTAAATTATACAAATAAATTTGTATATTAACAACAAATTATATAAATAGAAATATCTTTTATTAGCTATGAAACGTAATTAGGCAAAATGTAGTTAAAGAACACAATTAGGGCCAACAAGTGACAAGTTGGAAGCTGCTTTTTCTATTTTATATATTTAAAGTTACAATGTTTCTTAGTGTTAACCAAATATTGGAGAAATATAGTGTCATTTTCTTTCCTACTAGTCCATTTTCTCTGTCAAAAAAGAAAAGAAAAGAGCAATTTATTGTTATTAATAATAATAAAAATGTAGTAAAGCATATATTGGGAGAACATTACCTCAATAATAATTTACAACTTCTCACAAAACATTAACATAAAATAAGTTCATATATTACAGACTTGACCCCTTTGATATTCAAACTTTTTTTTTTTTAAGGAAATAAATTGCTTACTAATAGCAACTTTTTTGCTTGCTCAAACAAACTCATACCAGTAAATTTACTCTGAAAAATATACACACATAAATACTAGGAATTTTTAACATTTTGGTAGATCTTTGGGAGGAGGTAAAAGAGTTTCATTAGGTCCATTTCCATTATCTACCACAAAAGCCATCTTAAGTCCCCATGTTGTGTGCACCTCCAAATGGCAATGTAAAAACCAAACCCCTGCAAAATCAACAAGAAAAACAAGTGAATTTATCTACTTGACACATTCTTGATTGCTTGAGACAAAGCAATTCCCCCAACACAGCTTAACTCCGTCAAGCTTGTATGAATAGTGAAGCAGTATAGATTTTGTTGGTTGTTGACCGACGGAAAGCATGGAAAAAAGATGCACAAACGAAACTGAAAATAACGAATTTCTCAGGAGCAATATCAACTACCTAGATCAATCTGCTAAAAGAATTCCATAAACATCTTGCAAGGATATTGTACTGAATGATTGGATCGATCGTAATAGATAGATAGTCTCAAATAGACAACCTTGCATATGTAAAAAATTTCTTTGTTTTTACAAAGTTTAATAAAAGAATGTTTACCCTATTTGGTCAACTAAAATATAACTAAACATGACGAGTCATAACAAATGAGATGAACATCTTGGAAGATAACACTCCTACCGTATTGATAGTGTAATTTTTTTAAACTGTTAGTATATATAAAACTTTACCTGGATTATTTGCGCGGAACCTAATAGCAACCCACCCACCAGAAGGGGCATTTATTGTATTCCTCTCAACAGGATCAACAAGGTTGAACTTTTTAGAATCTTCTTTTGGATCAAAATTTCCTTTGCCTCTTCCAACAACAAAAAAATTGAAACCATGTAAATGCATTGGATGATTTTCAGGGCTCAATAATCCTGTATCTTGCAATATTAATTGGACATTTGAATTATATTCAAGTCTATAAAGTCTAGTCCCTTCCATAGTCCTCAAATTTTGTGGTGGAATCCCTGTATAATCAAAGACATATTGTGGATTTCCAGGGAAATCATCAGTAAACACTCCACTTTTGTTGAAAAAATGTGCATCAAGTAATGACACACTTGGCATAACAAATGTAACATTATTAATAGCTGCGACGATACGAAATCCCCTGTAACATGTTGCACAAGGGTTGAGTCCAAGACTAATGATGAAAAAAAGGGAATGATGAATTTTCATTGGGACTTTTGCTGGATATGTTTTCGAATTCAAGCTTCTGAGTGAGTCCATGAATTTCATCGCGATAGAGGTGGCGTTTCTAGGCGGTGGCACGGTGAATGTGGTGGAAGAAATATTTGTGCCTATGTATTGTAAAGTTGCAGTAGCTGTTTTGTTATTCACCAAGATTGGAGCATCCATATAGGGTGATGTTACCATTAAGTATTTTCCACTTTTATGATTTGCTGATAAAATGACATTTGTTGTTTGTCCTGGAGCTGTTAAAATTGTCTCTGTTTCGAAGGGTTTAACATAGGCAGCATCTACTTCTACCACAGTCAGATTGTGGCCAGCAATCTTGAAGAAAAGTTCTTCATTCAGTGCAGCATTGATGATTCTCAGTAGGTATTTCTTGCCTGCTTCCACTAGGAAATTGAATCCTTCTGTGGATCATCACAAGCAAATAAAAATAAGTATATGGGAAACAGAACTATATGCAAACACTTTAAAATAAAACGACCCTGGAAGCTGAGATGAGTCAGAATTTGAACCTTACAAGTTAACAACAACAACATACCTAGTGAAATCCCTCGAGTAAGTTCTGGGATGTACGCAGATCTTACCACTACCTTACAGAGATAGAAAAACTGTTTCTGAAAAACCCTTATCTCAAAGATATCATTCCAAAAGCATAAAACCTTACGAGTTAACGATTCTGAAATTTATTTTTGAACATATTTAATGATTTTTTGACACAAATGTTGGATTTAGATTAAAATTATTGTTATGCCAGATAGTGGCGGAACCAGCATTTTCACACACTTTCAAAATATGAACGGGTGATTTTTATATCAAGGGTGTCTACCAATTGATATATATCAAATTTTTTATGTTTAACCTATATATTTAAAAAGTTTTCCGACGGAAGGTGTTCATCTGACTACCCTTGGGTGAATATAGCTCCGCCCCTGAATTTATTGCCGGATGTACATGTTATATTCTACCTCCGTCCCTGAGTGGATGAGGGACGACTGTGACTTAGACCTTGTACACTAAGTAAGTATGCATAGTAGATTTGAAACTCGATAAGTTAGATTTCATGGGGTAGAATTCCAAATTTAAACTCGTAAAAAGTCTCTGCATGGAAGGAAAAAAATATATATGAATTTTACCTTGTGATGAACAAGTAGAGACAGGACCAGGAAGGCCATTGATGGTGTGAGCATCAGATATATTAGGTGGCAAACCTGATTGTGTTGCTTCATCAACTACAGCTTCAACATCTGACTTCCACCATTCACCTATCAATTGAGCCACAAAATTTGTGGATAGAGAAGACAAAAATAAAAAAGGAATCAACCTTGGAAAGGATATCATCATGGAGTAAGTAATCTTGATTTGACAACACAAAGATCCAGTAATAACTTGTTATATCAAAATTCAATAGCTTTTTTCTAGAATCCATAACTTATAAACTCAAAATTCTGAATCCACCTGAGCCATTCGCTTACCTAAAATGATGACAACTTCCTTATTGGGCTTTGAGAACGGATATGGCAAGTCAAGCTTAGGGAGTATAACAATAGCACCATGGACAGTGGCCCTAAGCCAGAGTATATGTGCATGCCAAAATAATGTTCCTCTTTGCTCTGTCACTGTAAAATTGTACACATAGCTTTTTCCTGGCTGTATTGGACATTGCGCTATATAGGCCGGTCCATCAGCCCAACATGTTCGAATTTGTTTCACTCCATGCCTGTTCAACATCAACTACATTAATCGAAGAATTAACCTAAAGAGCCATCTATCCAACCGCGCGACTTTGCCTACAGATCATGTAATCTTGCTCAGTTCTTATTCATATTTTTGAAGAAAAATGTAGGATAGAAAATAGAGAACCAACCAGTGGATGGAAAGATTATAGTGAACTTGGTTGACAACTTTTATAAGTAATGTATCATCTTCCCTAGCATAAATAGTTGGACCAGGAAATTTTCCATTTACTGTTACAGTAGGCTTAGTTGAGCATAATCTTGTTATATTTCTCATCTTCACCTGCATTTACAAAATCTCAGCTTGGATAACAAATTGAAATTGAGATGTGCAACATGTTATAACATGTTGATAACGTTATGTTTTCGTTCATTGGCACGAAATAATGAACTTACATTGAATTTATAATGACGGATATTGCCTCTGCATTCTACCAACACTGGCCACAAGAAAGCTAACACAACCAAAATTCTCAGCCATTCTACTTTTTTGATCACCATATTTTGATCTCTTTCTCTTATAATTTGATCTATTTACTTAGTGTAATAAGTAAACCTTATGTGTATATATAGTCTCTATAGTTATTAGGAAATTCATTTTAATTAACTAGTTTGGTGAATAAACTATAGATGCTTCAATGGGAAGATCAAGCTTATGTTTTGATACTCTAATTTTCTCCCCTTATAATTTACACAAAGTTGTTGTATATAATTGAAATGGTAAACTCCTTTTTGAAGGAAAGCTGACATGGCAACATGCATCCAAGATTAATCCAACTTTAACACTTAAAAAGTTTCATGATCTATGTTGATGAGAATGATCCCACGTTGGATCGGAACGAGTAACTTTGACTCTTTGTAAGACTTGTAGTGAATTATGTCCAATGCCTAATTTGACAAGATATTAAAGTCAGGTCCATTAGGTTCGATATGAGGACGGCCTCGAATTGCACATGGATTGTGAATATACTTCCAATCTTTGAATGTCACGCTCTACTCTAGGTAATGAAACCATGAATGAAGAATGTCTGGATCTGGATGGGATGGGGAATGATCTCACATCAGATAGGGACGAAACTCTGGGCTCCTTATTAACAATTCTCCACCCACCCTTTGAGCTAACATTTGGAATGTATGTTAGGTCGAAGGCCTAACTTGACGATTTAACTTATAATCTCTAACAATACAAAGTTGCATTATAGTTATAATTTAACTAATTATAGCTAGTCATTTACTTTAATTTTTCATGTAACTACAAACTTATTCCGGTTATTATAGGCAATTACGCATAAGCATCTTTTTGATGACCCGATAGTGTGAAAAAATCGTTCATACCAAACCTCAAGGGAATCAAAGTTAAACTCAAAATTTAATCTCACTTTGAACTTAGGTTGGTCCAACTATATCTTTAATTTGGTTCAATTACAACAAAGTAAATCAAACTTAGCTTAACATTACCAAACAAAGAGATCAAACTCTAGTTTTGTCCATGAAAAAACTTGAAGTCAAAAAGATGACATTTGCAAGAATTGAAACAGTACCAACTAAAGCTTATCAAAAGTTACTTATAGTAAATTAAATACTAATAAAACTCAGCATTAGGTTATATTAACATAGCGTTTCACATGATTCAAAGCAGATAATTGAAACCTAGGGGGGACTTAATTAAGAAACTAAAGTCAGAGATATTGAGCATTAATTAAAAAGGCTTTTCTAATTAGTAAGACTATAGTTATACATTTTGTCAAGTAAGTATTATTGAAAAAATGAGCTGTATGTTGGCTGTATTGTTTCTCTTAAGAAACAGTTTTAGGTGAGTTGTTTTAATACTTCCAGAAGAGTTTGAAAAGTTATTTTCTGGAAGAAAGAAGTGGGGAAAGAACAAGCTTGAAGTTAGAGAGTGACTATCATAGGTAGTAAAAATTTTAGTAGTTCTGTTGACGGGTTATTTGAATTTTTATTTTATTGACGAGGATTCAATACTCCACGTACGTCCTTGCAGTGGATCTTACATATTGCAAGTTCGAAATAATCAGATTTGAGCTAGTAAATTTCAAATATAGAGCAGAAAGAGAAAAGAGATTTTTTTTAAAAAAAGAAGAAGAGTGTATCTCACTTATTAATAATTTCGTATTAGTCAAGTTAGATACACCACTGATTCAGATTTCGAGTCAGATACATATATATCAAATATAGTGATATATAGAGGAGAGCGAGAGAGAAATGCGAGATAGGAGAGAGACGAGCAAGAGAGTCAGTGTATCCAGTATCTAGACTAATCACACTTGATACGTGTATCTAATAACTAGATACACATGGAGAAAGTTGAGCGAAAGAGCTAGTATATCTCAAATATATGCGAATCATGCTTGGATACAATCATGTGGAACAAAATATACCTAATTTGACCTGCATGTAACACAAATACATGTATAAAGTAAATGTAGTAGGGAAGATAATTTCTAAAACTCAAGTGAAGACACGCAATTTGATCCTAAACTAGTGGAATTAGTATGGTTCGCTCAAAAATCAATCTAGTGTCTGGAGATGGCCTCCTCTGGGCTCTGGCAATGTTGGGCCTGGACAATTTGCTTACTTCCCTTGGCTGGGCTTCATGTACTGGGCCTGGACATTCGTTTACTTGCCTCAAAACTTGCTCAGATTTCACATGTGTCCACTTTGATTTGAGTGTGATTATGAAGTTATATATATCTAGATTAAAGTATCTTTTAAGGAAATGATTAAGGACGTACGTGGTATAAAACAGAATCAGTTAATATATACAACAACAATAATTGATTCAGTGAAATCTCACAAGTGAGGTTCACGTAGAATGTACGCAAAGCTTATCACTACCTCATAGAGAAAAGATGAAAATGTTATTGTCAAAAGATTCTCGACTCAAATATATCAGCTAATAATACAAATAATTTTGAAAAATAACAATTTATTCCTTGTCATCAGTGTGAACTGCAAACTAGGAATTTATGACCAGATTGCTTAAATTGTTATGCCGGAAAAAAAGAAGTCTTTCATTTTAAAAAATAATTATAATGGACATTATTGATTGATGGATCTGGGTGCTATACCTTGACTAATCATCAGATAAAATAGGGATAAATTTCATAAATGATCATTATATAATTACTCCCTCAGGCTTATTTTATATTTTATGCGATACTCCTATTTTTTTTTTAGTATCACACAAATATTTCAAGCTTCTTTAGATCATAAATTTTAAATTTTTGTTAAACATAATATTCTTGTCAACTTAACAATGGCACATATAATAAAACGAAGAAAATATAATTTTGAAAAAATTATATAATTATATTTTCTAATAGAAAAATCACAAAAAATATCATCATCCGAGAAATAAGATCGTGCTTCGTTTTGGACCACCTAGGATAGTCAATTGTTTCATTTTCAATCTAGTCGACTTAAATGAGCACATGTCCAACGTCAGGTGTAGAAGTATGGAACACATAATTTTTTTTATATGCTTAAATTTTAATTTGGAAGAAAATAATTATTTATGAAGGAAACTTACTAGCTGTTGTGGATGAAAAATATTATTTCTGCCGATGACACATTTGGGAAGATTAATGAGGTGTAATTTAAATTTATACATATGAAAATTTATACTAATTCATTTAATTGTATACGTACTCTTATTACTCTCAATTTATCATTCTTAAAATTCATTGTTTATTTAATACTCTTTCATTCACTTTTACTTGCCATATCTTGTCAATTTGACTTATTATTGAATCTAAATTGAATTAAATTAATTTACTATTTTAAATTTAAATATTCAAAAATAATATAAAAAATACTATTGCATAAATTAATTAATTTTACTTAATTCTTTTCATATTAATATAATTAAAAAATATATTGTAAAATATTTATTAAAATTTATACAATTAAATTCTCAAAATATGAACATATATCAAGTAAAAATATCTGATATAATTAATGCAAGTGTGTATTTTTCAAAAAACAAAAAAAAAAGAGCATTAGGCAGAAGAATGTTCAAAGCATTTGTAGAATAACCTTTATTAGATAGTTGTCAGTTGATTTAAACCGCTGAAGTGAACATTTTCTCCACAACGAAACAAATTTGAACAGAAGGAACGTACGTACTATAATTAGTATTTTAAGTGATTTTTTTTATCTGTTAAAAAAAGTCATATTACGCTGATCGGAAAGAATTTAATTTTACAAATTTTCCTTTAATCCTCAATCAAATCAAATGATTCTTAATCATATAAATATTTAGAAATTATTTTAAATTATAAATTTCAAAAATTATTTGTTCCTTAGTGTTAGGTCGGCCCCAAGGTAATGATTGAGAGTGACATAATGAAGCAAAGGTGGTTATCAATTAGAGGTTTTATTGTCTCTTCTTTTTGTCAAAGTTTGTGCTAATTGGAGTTCATACTAATGTGTGGTTTGGCCCATTTGCCAACTTTCACTTTCTTGATTTTCCTCTTTTCACACCTACACCATCGCACTAATGAAAATCCAACTTTCTTGTGTGCCAACGAAATGCCTACATCAATTTAGAATGCACTTTTGGTCTAAATAAGTAGTATTACACCAAAAAATTATTACAATTACGACTCTTTATACTCGAAAAAAAGTATTGTAATTTAATAATTATTTAACTATTAATATTTCATGTGAAATAATTGAATCATTATTCAATAGCTTCTTCCGCCTCTAGTTTTTTTGACCTTACGTCAACGGCATGTCTTGGAGTGCCGCACAACTTGACATTTAACTCCTTCTCCACTTCATTGTTTATAAGCTACTTGTCACTATTTCATGTTTTAGGTCAAATTGATTAAACTTTAAAATTAAATTTAATATTTAAAATTTGAATGATTGAAAATTATATGAAAAATATTATAAGTTGCAATCCTTCTCATATTAATATGATAAAAAAATTCATCTAAAAATATTGTATCAAAATTCATATAATTTGACGTCGATAAATAAAATAGTGATAAATAAAAATAAACTAAGTGAATATTATTTATTCAGATTATTTAAGTTTGTCAACGATTAGAGAAGCAAACAAATAAATAGATCCACCAACATAATGCCGTATTAAGAAAATACAATTTAAATGTACTATTTTACTAATATAAAAGTTGAGATTACACATTATTATTGTATAGTGGCAGAGTGTTGAGGAGGTCACTAATTTAATTCCTTAAAATTTCTAATTTTTTAAATTGATAAATGACTAATCACATGCACTAGATCAGTCAACTGGCAGTAATGCCAGCAGTTTGACACACAGTTTTAAAAGAAATGAAGTTGGCTATTTAAAATAAGTTATACATATCTATTTGGTTATAAATTATTTTAATAAAAATAAAATTATTATTTTAAAACTAAGTTATTATTAAATAAAACATATTTTTTTATTTTGAAGCTGATTAAAGAAAATAAGTCATATAAATTAAGATAAAAGGAGTATATATTATTCAACCAAATTACTAGTATGTTACTCCTAGTTCATGCCAAGTGAATTATTGAGACTCTTCATAATTTAAAATAAGTAAATTATTCAAAATTAAGAAAAAAAAATCAGATTTTTTTTGTATGTATCCTTGTTTTCGATGAGGCTTTTTAAACTACTTTACGATTGTAGGAGAATAGTGAAGAAAAAAAATCGAAGGATTATAGTAAAAAATAGATTCTAATTTTTATTTTTAAAAATTTTTCTTTAAAAGAATATGTTACTCCCTTTTTTGTTATTATAATTTCTTTTTGAGAGTTTAATGATATAAATTTTAATTAATATTTTATAATATATATATTTAATATATTAATATAAAATACAATTCATAATAAGATAATTTTTAAATATTTAAATTTTTATTTTAAAATAT
>JAOTQR010000092.1:23396583-23408045 GCA_025774065.1 Solanum ossicruentum | reverse complement strand
ATATCCTTTTCTCATTCTATTATAAATCAGTGTTCCTACACCTCGAATTCTCCATGATTTGATCTATAAATTTTTTTTGGCCTAGATGTTTTTTATATTTTCATATATACTCTTTTGCGATTCAATTATAAATGAGTATTTCTACACCTACAATTTCCCGTGATTTGATCAATAAATTTCTTTTACCTCAATATTTTTTATATTATCATATATACTCTTTTCTCATCCTATTATAAATACATGTAGTTCTACATATTGAATTCCTCGTTATTTGATCTATAAATATCTTTATCTCAGTATTTTTGTATTTGAATATATACCCTTTCCTCTATTATTAATGGATGTTCCTAGGGGTAGCAAAATTAAATCCAACACATTGATATTTGGATGGGTTAATAACCTGTCCATTTATTAGCTTAACCTAACCCATCTCAACCCCATTTAAAATTGGTTTGATATGCAACTCGAATTGACTCGAGAAAGAGTTTGTTAAAATATTGTTAGAACACTTTTTTTTTAATTTGAGATATTTTATATAGCAAGAATAAAAAAATATAATTTAATTAAGTACAAAAATATTTTTGAAAAATAAATAAAATAAGTAAAAGTTGGGTCGGGTTGTGTCTTGACTCACTCTATAATCTATTACTCAACCCGTTTAATCCAACTCATTTTGATCCAAATAAATTTAAGATGGATTTGGTCTTGACTTATTTGTTGTCTTGACCTATTATGATCTGCTCAAATTTAACTAAACTTACTGACCTACCACCCCTAGATATTCCAGTACCCCCAATTCTCTATTTATTATAACCCGCTCAAATTTAACCCAATCTGCCACCCCTAGATATTCCTATAACCGTCGAACTTCCCTATTTCTTATAATCCATTCAACTTTGACCCAATCCATCGAACTGTCGCTCCTAGATATTCCTATACCCCCAATTCTCCATTTCCTACAATCTACTCAAATTTAACCCATCACTTCGAACTGTCACCCCTAGATATTCCTATACCCCCAATGCTTTATTTCTTACAATCCGCTCAAATTTAACCCACCCCATCAAATTGCAGCCCCTAGATATTCCTATACCTCCAATTCTCCATTTCTTACAATCTACTCAAATTTAGCCCAGCTCGTCAAACTGTTGCCACTAGATATTCCTATACCCCCAATCTTACAATCCGCTCAAATTTAACCCACCCCGTTGACCTACCGCCTAGATATTCCTATCCCCAATTCTTCATTTCTTACAATCTGTTCAAATTTCACCCACTCCGTTGAACTGTCGTCCCTAGATATTCCTATACCCCCAATTTTCCATTTCTTATAATCTACTAAATTTTAGCCCAACCCGTCGAACTGCCGCCCCTAGATATTCCTATATCTCCAATTCTTCATTTCTTACAATCCACTGAAATTTAACCCAACCCGTCGAACTGTCGTCCCTAGATATTTCTATACCCCCAATTCTCTATTTCTTATAATCCGCTCAAATTTAAGTTATCCATTGAACTGCCACCCTAGATATTCTATACCCCCAATTCTCCATTTCCTACAAGTCGCTGAAATTTAATCCAGCTCATTGAACTGTCACCCCTATATATTCCTATCCCCACAACCCCAAAATCACAGAGAGTAAGTAAAGGTTCCTCATGTACAAAGGTATCCTTCTCTATTCTATTTCTTCTTATATCTTGTATATATAATTTTTAAAAAAAAAAAAATCTTTCAAATTATTCTTCTTCACAATTTCTTGACTCTTTTTCCCTTCTTTTTTTCAAGGTGGTGTAGATTGGCAATCAACTTTCCATTTTTGACAATTTTTGAGAGACAAAAGAGGCAAGTAAACTTTCCTTCTTTAGATATTCAATTCCTTTTCATTAATTATGACTACTTACATTGATGATATTCTTTATTAACTTTAAACAAAGTATATGTATACTTGTATTGTAACATAAAATTCGAATCTTTATAATTGTAAAATGTGTTACGAAATAAAAATAGAAAAATGTGTTTACTGTATCAACAAAAAAAGTTCAATTTTTTTGGCCTGAAAAATTGAATCTTTTTTTTAATCCTGAAAAATTGAATCGCTCAATAGCTCAAGAGCATAATCTGAGAAGATTCTAGAGAAAACTTGAGAAGATTGAATTTGGGCAAGAGCTCAAAGAATGCGCTAAGGAATTAGGGTTTAAAATCTTCATTTTTGTGCATCCTAGAAAAGAAAAACGTTAAATTCCAATGAATCAGAGGAGGACATATCTGAAATTCTTCTGGAATCTGAATTGTAGCTAGGTAGAATCGACAATTTTTCTAATTGATCGGAGAATTACAGCGTCGATTACTTGTTTTCTGATTCGTATACGTACAAGAAGATCTATCTTGATTCTAGCTTCAATGGCGGCGATGGAAATGAGATCAGTGGCTTTTGTTTTACAAGAAAGGAAAAAAAAATGAAGCTCCAGAGGTTTTTCAGATTTTGAAAGAATTGAAATGAGGTTTGATTGAAAAAAAAAAGAATTTCCAAAAAAGTTTTAGTTTTTTCCAGAAAGTGGAAAATTTGAAAATCGTTTCACCATTTTCTCGAAACAAACATCACTTTAATACTAGTTGGAAATGTATGGATTGAAAAATTTGGAATTGGAGTCCAGAGATAAAATTCAGATCCCACTTGTAGGATTTCAGCGAGTATCTTGTTGTTTGAGTATGGAGATAAAACGAGCTGTAGGATTAAGATGCTAGATTTTGTATCATGCTGAAGTTTGTTGGTTCTATTTCGCTTGAGCTGTATTTGAGTTTATTTGATAGCTTCATCACGTAGGATTGAGATGGTGTTTTCAGGCATTTTGTTTGTCTGTCGAATCCTCTGAATTTAGTGTATTTGGTTCAACGGAAATCATATCTATGAATGTGTCTATATACTTACTTGACTTTGATGAATGTACTTTGATGGATCCAGTTAACTTTTTCCTTGAATGAACTCAATAAAGTACTTGACTTCGTTATACCATTAGTTATCTATATACATTGCATGTGCATTAATCTGCTAAAAGCTCAAGAACATGTGTTGGAGATTTGCATAAATGCGTACATATAGTCATGAGGGTCAAATTTTGCATACAGATAATCAGAAGATTTCGAAGTAGTAAGTTGCATTAAGCTTACAGTGATTTCTTGACATTTGAAGAGGAGAGGTCTTGGATCTGGTTCCTTATGAGACTTGTGCTAATAAAATGATTGCTCTTTGTTGAATAGTCTTTACTGTTACGCAACTTTGCTTTCCGTTTGAGTCCAGCACTTCCTCTAGCACTACACACTCAGAACTTTTATCACTTGTCCATTCGTCTGTTTAATTTCTTATTTTTGGCATATACAGACGGGCTGCGTAAGTTGCTGCTAAAGGAGCTTGTACTGCTGTCAAGCGGGGAACTTAGATAATCTATTCACTCGACCAAAGCTTTCATTCATGCTTGATTCTGCTGACCAAGGCACCAGCATCCTATAGAATTCAAATACTACTCTCCATAGCTTGAGGAACAGGTCATTCACTCTTGTTCTTCCTTGTTCCCGCGAAGTATGACAAAAGCAAAAGAACTACCTGATTCGTCCCTGAAAACAGAATGGTGTGACTTCATCTATGAAGATGACAAGAAGTTGGTAATTCCAGTAGGACCCAGGTTTCAGGCTGATGTTCCAGATTGGGCCAACTCTCAGAATGAGGGAACTCCAGTTGTAGCAGCAGATATTGCATTACGAGTTCCTATTCCATCAAAGAAGGAAATGGTATTTAAGTATATAGAGGAGGAATCCAATGCTACAAAATGGCTTGGTACACTGGTATGGCCAACAGAAGACAACCTAGAAAACAAGCAAGTTAACGAGGAGTTGATTGGTAAGGGGAGAAACGAGCATTGTACCTGTGCATCCCCTGGATCTGTTGAATGTGTTAGAAGACACATTAAAGAAGAACGCATCAAGTTGGAGTCTGAACTGAAGACTGCATTTAACGTCTGGAAATTTGATGAGATGGGAGAAGAGGTATCCAAGTTGTGGAACGCTAAGGAACAAAAACAGTTCAGCTCCCTCGTTAAGACGAGTCTGGCTAAAGGTAAAGGCTTCTTGAAACCAGCACTAGCATCTCTTCCAAAGAAGGATAGGCAAAGCATCATCAACTACTACTTCAATGTTCACATTCCTCAGCATATCAGGTCAAGTTGCAAACCAGTCAACACCGATGATGAAGAGGAGGACGAAGAAGATGAGGGGGTCACTGCCCCCAAAAGTTCTCGCAAAAGGAATCGAGCAAAAAATGGTGCCTCTTCTAGTTCTAAGACTCTAAAGACGAAGTACCTAAGTGGTCAAAGATGACACCAGCAGTATCACATTCTTTTTTAGTTGATATAGAAATGGAATATACATAGAGGAATGTATTTTCTCTCTCAATCCTGGGAGAATTTTGGGATGAGATTCACATTTTGTACATAGGTTTTATAGTCAAGAAAAGGTGACATTTCTTGGATATTGATGCTAAGTATTGAGGTCTAATAGGATAGGACAACAAAACTATACATAAATACATTGCTAGAATTTTTATCAATTATCTTCCCTTATATGTTCAATTATTTTTATATTTTTTGTTATTAGTCATTTCTTCCCTTTTTTCGTTTTCCTTTCCCTTTTCTTTTTTTTTCTATATCTAGCTTATTCTGCTTATGGATTTTAAAAACGAGGATTCTTAGAAAACAACCTCTCTTCGCAGACCCACTTGTCCACTGGGAATGTTGTTGTTGTTTGATATTTTTGAAGAAAGGTGAATCCCTGTTTATATTACTGCTGTATTTGACCAGTGGGGCTTCATCTGTTGGCTAGTTGCACACTTTGCTGCTTCCATTTGAAATTGCCTTTAATTTGAATTGACAAGTTAGTTAAGAATAAAAGTTGGTCGGGGGAGGGGGGAGGGGGGAGGAACTGCGATAAGATTACTTTTAGCTTTTACATCGACATCCGATGTGGGTGAAAGATATTGCTTCTGTCCTATTTTAGTTATCATGTTGCGATTTCGAAAGTTATTTTGACTAATTTTAATGTTAAAATAATTTAATATTTTAAAATAAAAATTTAGATATTCAAAAATTATAAGAAAAGTATTATTTATTGCAATTTTATTCACATCTTAAAATGTTACTCTAAGTCTACACAGTTTAGTTCTAAAAATATAAACTATGAAAACTAAAATGGGACAGAGGGAGTAGTAAGTTAAAGTTAAATTCCATAAATAGATGTTTTTCTACGTGAGATGCATTCTCAGAAAGAACTGTCATTTATTTCCTACCTGGCAATGCTTAGTTATATCTTCATTCCACTCATCTTGGCAAGACTTGCCTATTTTGTTCAATTATCCATAAAACGGATAAGCAAAACTTTGTTCTAGTTTTACGCTCAATACATGTCTCGTTCAATTGTGCATTAGTCTAGTTAAATTGGCAAAACCTGCCTGCATTTTTAGTCTTTTCGATTCTCTAATTAATTTTGAATTCTTTTCTTCTTTAACAATAACTATTCATCACTGTCCTCAACTGACAACCTTAATGTTTAATTACTTGAAATGATCAAATTAGTAATCAACTTGTAAGGATGGAGAAGACAGGTTTGGACGTAGACGTTGTGCTGTGCTGAACACCTTACAACCATATGCAATGCAATCTCGCAAAGTGGGATCTGGTGGTAATAGAATGTACGCAACCCTTACCACTACCTTAGAGGTGTATTGCATAACCTATTTTGCAAAAAATGGTGCCAACGTTAGAGTTCTTGCGGTGCAACTAAGGCATTTAAGACTCAAAATAGGCGCTAAATTAATGCCTTCCACATGCAGTTGGCCTCTAAACAATCCTTCAGATCATTATTTGATGCATATAAAAGTTATTTGCTTCCAAGAAACTATTGTAAACAGATGATCTTTTCAAACGTTCATCCTTTAGCAACATTATCAGCACAAAAACATACGTCGCCCAACAGATTATAGACTTGAACGAAACTACAAACGGGGTGGAACATCAAACAGATATGGAGAAGACAGCAGCTTTGTGAGTGAGGGAGATAAAGATGAAGATAACTCAATGAAATGGATTCATTTCGTTCCAACCCAAAGGCGCTGAATTAATCATTGTGCGAAGAGGATAGCATGGAGATATCATCCCAAGATTTTAAGGAAAAGAAAAAGGGTGGACCTGGTGAGAGGATTTGTACGGCATGTAGGTAAAACAAGAAGAATCTTGTTCCACCCTTGAGAAAGAGAACTTTTCAACAGCTCCCTACTATATCTTCAGATTTATTGAAATAATCTCTTCTAGTATACATGGAGGGTGGCTTAAACACAAGGTAATTGAAAGCAGTGTCTCTCTATTATTCCTAAATGATGCAACTTGAGGAAATGAGAACTGTATTTATCCTCATAAAACACCAAACATGGTCAATCACAAACTGCTATCACATAGAAACAAAGAAGCAGTAGGATTCAGCAAGTACTATCTTTCCTGTCCCTGTTAAGAAATGGGACTTCGACTCAAGGTTAGCGACATCCAAGACAGTTGATACTTGGATAATCCTAGGGCCTTACTTGACCAAACCCTTGAGACCCGACCCAAAGTACACTATCACTGAGATGATGTTCTTCTAATCCCATTTTCAAACATAGTTGGAACTACTCAAGGAAGATAATAACAAGGGAAACAGAGGTAAAATTTGAGCTAAACACTATAAAGAAAGCATTTTGATATTGAAATAACAAGGTATGCCGATAGAGACAAAGTTAAATCGTTTTTTTTTACAAAATCAGATACGTGGTAAACTAAATGTGGTATCATCCTTTCAGTTCAGTGCAAAACATTGCCAGTGGCGTGAAGAGGCTTTGGTAACTTGTTCTCGGTGGATTTATGGCTCCTAGAAGTCCTCAGTGGCATCAAATAAAATGGCAACGTACCATTATCAATGTCATTTGAAGAACACTTGACACTCTTGTTCCTCTCCAGCACAAAAGCATCCCTGCCAAAGTTAGCAGACGTAGCACGTGCAGCAACTTTCTTCTTACCATAATTTAGTTCAGTTGTGTCACACGAATTCCTAGGCTGATCGAAAGCACCACTGCAGGAATTCCTAGCAGGAATATAGGAGCTGCTGCAGGATTTTCTAGCCTCAACAATGCTGCTGCTGCGTGTAAACCTCCATTGAGCAGCCTCTTTTACACTATCATAACCCTTGTCCCCTTGTATCCCGTTACTATCACTGGCTGCACTGACAGTTTCTCCTACTCCTTTTCGGGTTTCTCCCTTACTGTTATTGGGGTTTTGCTTGTTACCAAAAAGATTGAACACCTCTCGCCACCGAGCAAGCTTCTTGGACCCCTTCTTAGGGCCACAACTTTCAGCAACAATTCCTTTCTTGGAAAATGATTCATGCTTATTCAAATTATCATCTTTGATCGAATTCAAGCGCCAATCTTTCAATTCCTTCTCTGTAATAACCAACTTGACGTGAGCAGGAGATGAATTTGGCATATACTTGCTTTCGTTAACCTCCAAATCCAATGTCCTCTTGGCAAAACTCTGAACAGAACTCGACCTATCAAAACTACTTCCCCTTTGTGATGATGAAGAATCCGAATTGGAGTGCCCTGATCCACCAGAACTACTTTCATCTTCTACTATAGCTTGCATTTGTCCATCAAGCGATGCTCGATGCTTATCAAACCCATTTCTATTCCCTAAAAGCACATTTTCTACAACTGATAACATTGGTGTTAGCCGCGGAATAGTCCTAGCCACCATATATCCATCCCAAGAAGCTCTAGGCTCATCAATGACAATCCCTGGACCGTCCAACGACAATCTACCTGCATCTACTGAAAATCGAGGTTCTGTATCACAAGATCTCCTCCCGGTTGCACATTCCCCAATCTCAGACCGAGTATCGTTCGATTTATAACCTATCAACTTGGTGTTTCCAGCTGAAAACTTATCATTGCCTTCAGCATTTCTGCTGTTAAGCTTCTTTTCCCTCTGCTTTTGCTTCCATTTTTGCAATTTCTTGCTGAAGACTGAAGCTGCTTCCCTGAAATTCACGGCAATGTCTCTGAAATCCCTCGATTTGTTATTTTTAGTGTGAAATTCGAGATCGATGAACTCTTTCATTGTCTTAAGCTCTCCATCTTGAATGTCTTCTTCTATGTCCTCTATTCTCACCAACGCATCAGCACGAACCCTAACTTCTTCACTATCTTTACGCTCTACTATTGACCGACAAACATTATCAGACAAATTCGTCAATCCCAGGTTCTTTGATTCAACATTGAAACCGGCATTGGATCCACCCACCTCGTCATCAACGCCAAATAGATTTTCAAGAGTATTTCGAGACGACCTATCGTCACAAGATCTCCGACGTGGCTCCGACCAGCTACACGAACCTTCACACCTTGCAGTAGAAACCGACCTACAACGACGCAGATCCGGAGAAAACGATGACGTAGCAGCTTTACTCCGGTTACTATCAAATCCGGGTCGGGGTCCAGGTCCATTATCAACATCTGGGTTTTCGAAAGAATTCGATAATGTAGGAACAATAGATAGTTCGGGGTCACCAGAAGAGTCAAGACCGGAGAGACGTTCACGCAGGCATGCGGCGCAAATGCCGGTGACCGGCTCCGATGGGTGGCGGTAACAAGATGAAAGACGGCGGGTTCGGGTACGGGTGCGGTTTTGGGAAGTGGTACGAGTCATTGGAGTGCGAGTGGGACAGTATACAATGGGCTCATTTATGAATGGGAGTTGGGTTTTTCCGACAAGATGCACAGAAAAATTTCAGAGCACAAGGGATCCATGAGTCACCAAACAAAAGAACCCTTCATAAACCCTTTATTGTCCCCAATCTTTTAGACTTTTTCTTTTCTTTAATTTATCTTTTGATTTTTTTACCTAGAATTCATGTCCAATTAAATTTGAATTCGTATAAAAGAATTATAAAAATTTTATGGGACAACTTACTTTGATTGTTTCATTTAATATTACTCCCCTTTTTATATTTCATTTTTACATATATTTCACATGTATAGTGTTTGAAGTTAAATTTGATAGAATGAAACTTCAAACACAATATCTAAAGTTATGATAGTTAAACATCAATTATTTTTATTTGAAGTTGGAACAAAATGATTTCAATTATTTATGTCTAGTTCAAGCAAGGATGGTTGAAGTGATCGAATTCCAATCATATATGATTACAGTTCAAGTAAAAATAATTAAACTTCGATTGTTTATGTTTGAATTTTTATGCATATAGAATGAAGTTCGAGCAAAGATGACTAAAGTCATGTAAAATCACTAAGGTTCAATTATACATATTAACAGATAAGAAGAGCGACAAGTGTGAGGGGAAGAGAGATACGCAAGAGATTAGCGAGATATGATTAGTATCTTTAAGACTAGATACATATATTAGATTCATTTTGAGAGAGGCAATCAAGATATTAGAGACACAAGCAAGAGAGAGGTGATCAAGATATAAGGAGCTAGCGAGAAGAAGATAGGCGAGTGAAAGAATTGATTTGTCATAAATACATGTGAATCGCACTTAAATACAATATATATATATATAACAAATTATATTTAATTTGATCTACATATATTCTAGAAACATGTATCTAAATGCGCCATGTATATGTATTTGGCGAAAAATAGTTTCTAAAGCTGATGTAAAAGATACGTAATTAGAACCTAAACTAATAAAATTTTATTTTGTTTGCTCTAATTTATTCTTTACTTTGAGTGCTAAAATACGTAATTAAATACTGGGCCAACATAGGGGTATGTGCTATGCACAATTAAATAATTTTCATCCAGGTAGCAGTTAACGTTTAGTGTAGCGTTTTTATTATGAAGATGCCATTATTCTGAAGACCTGTGCAGAAATTAGATTCATATCTTAATTTATAATTTGTTTCTATTGGCATACGAGCCTAAAGCTAAAAGTCTTAATTCCACCTGGCCAAGAAATAGCATAATTAACCCTACGAAGAAAAGGTCAATAATTTTTTTTTCATCAAGTATTCAGAATGGAGTCTCACTATATTTAAATTCATGTCTTATAGGGTCATATTTGAGGAAAGCATTATTAGATAGTGGAGCGTGATAATATATTTAGCAGCTATCGTAATTTAATCTCAGTGATGATATTGTCGGAGGGTGTGGGGTCGGGAGCCCTCCACCCGAAGGCCGGGGTTCAGGGCGGAGCCCCGACCCAAATTTTATGTGTTACTGTTTATTCTCCGTGTATACTTGTATTCTGTGTAATTATAAATATTTGAATATCATTAATATATATACCCTGTTGCCGTAGAGGCTACCCAATTAAATTTTGGAGTTTACCACGAAATTAAAATTATTCTCTCTTAAATTATTCTCTCTCCCTTCTCTCTAACTTTTCCCAAAAAAAGGAAGAACTCTTGTTCTTCAATCTTCACCTTCTCCTTGTTGCTGCAGATTACAAATTTAAATTATCCAACAAGCATTTTCTATCAAAAATTTTTTATTATCAGACTAAACCTAAAATTTCTATTTTAGAGAGAAACAGCCTTATTTGCTGCACCATATATTTTTTCGTAGTAAAAGGTCAATATTAAATTTGGCGGGAGATAGCATAAAAGCTTAAGAGATTCTTCCAAATAAAAGTACACAATATGCGCCTGACTTTAAATATTAATTTTCTTGAGAGAAAGATTCTATCTCCACCAATATTAAAGTGCACTAACCATCTTTATTCGTGCACATTTTATTAAATGTTTTTTTTTTCTAAATTCAATCAATAAATTGAAATAATGAATACAATTGACAAGATATTAATTCATACTAGTATTTGATAAGAAATAGTGAAACACTGAATCTTCTGTTGAAAACAAAATATAACGAGTTAACAAGAACTAAATTCAATAAGTCATAAAAATAACCATTATAATGATGATATATTTTAATATAATTTTAAAAGTGAAGTATACAAATGATAGAATTTAACTAGATTTTATATCTATCTTTGTGAGATAAAAAAAATTGTTTTTATTATATCCTTAATTCAAAGTAAGATTATTAAAAAAAAATTAATGGTAAGATACAAAATATAGGGCCATCAATTATGTCTTTAATAATTTGAAATTATATCATATTTTGTCTGATCACCTTTTCTAATTTTGCTTCAATCTAGCTTTGTCTATCATAATTCCTGCTACACCCAACCTCACATGTTTCCCTGATGATGTGTCACGAACTTTCTTTTTGAATATTCAGATCATTTCAATTTCATTTTTCTTATCTTATTGTCATGAATATTATCCCCCCTATCCACACAGCTTGTTACTAATCATATTTTTCTAAATATGCCTACACTATTTCATCTTTTTCATTTTATATTA
>JAOTQR010000092.1:23367458-23394723 GCA_025774065.1 Solanum ossicruentum | reverse complement strand
GTTGAAGAGAGTATTAGAGCTATAGTTGATTTGAAGATTAAAGGGATTGTTGATGAAGAAGCATTTCATAGGATTTTAGAATTTGAATATTGGGATATATGCAGATGAAGGTTTTTGAAATTAAATTGACTGTTTTCTTCTTGTTTTTACTGAATTGTTGCTTGGAATTGAAAGTTCTTTTGGTGTACCTTTGTAGGATAGAGAAGGGAAACTAGCATCTGGTGCCATTGCTAATCTAGTTGATGAAGTTGGGGGTGCGGTAGTTTATGTGGAAGGTCTCCCCATGAATGTATCGGTGGACATGTCAATTTCATTTCTTTCAAGTGCAAAGGCTGGTGTAAGCCCTCTTCATTCTTCCTATCTCTTCGATGATTTCATTATTGGTTCATGAATTTTGTGGCAATATTTTTATCAGATTTCTGCACATTTTAGTATGCACATACTATATTTCAGAATTAACAAGGAAAGAAAGAACAGTAAGAGGAAATCACATAAGAAAGGAATGGACGGCATAAAGAGGAAGATAAACCGGTTTCAAATTCGTCACTCGCAAGTCATGCAAATGAAATGCTGAATAATAAAACAGATGAGCTGCTGACAAACTAGCTCACTTTTCTAATGTTTATCAGTAGCTAGCTAGTTCTGCCTTATCAGTTTGTCCATCAGTGATGAGTATTGCCTCTTAAAATATACTACTACGTAGTATGCACACTATAGATGGAAAATGGGTTAATCAGATGCATACTACTACGTGGTATGCACACTGCACAAAAGAACTCTACTCCTTGCATTACCCACTGAAATGCAGATTATCTTTGATCGCTTGTTCAAGACATTTCAATGAGAACTGGTAATGTCCATTGATACCTTACTAGGCACTATTGAAAATCTCAATTGTTTACTCTGTAGAATAACGAAATTGGGTATCAATCCATGGATATAGCGAGAGGTGTTTTCTTTATCGAGTTCTGGACTTCTGGTTATTCTAGGGGGTCTGCAGACTCCACCCAGTACTGCCACTGCTGTCTCTCTATGTCCTGGATTTCTTGGCCCAAAACTTGTTCATCATCCTTCCGAACTCCTTCATCTTCCTTAATCTCTCAGTTTCTTCTTCGCTAATGTAGCCTTCAATTGCTTCGGCTGGCAATGATGTCTTCAGGACCTAATATGGCATTTAACATATTGGTTCTGTTCTTCATAGACTCCTCTGTGCAATTTTATTGGTTAGAGTAGCTTGGCAGTTTAAGGATATTAATGTTTAGGCAGTTTTGTAAGGCTTGCTTTGTTGGGTAAAGCTTTGTGGTATATGACTGGAGCTCTTTGTTGTATAAGAGTGTGCACACATGGCATCAATGGATGCCTCATATAAATTGGCTTTGTTATTGGCATCAATGAGGCTTACCAGGTTTGATATTTTGCCAATGCAATTTAGGGTTAAGTTGAATAAAGAAAGACCCAATTTGAGATTCGTTGAAAGTGAGTTACCTGCAATAGAGATCACAGCTGAAGGCCGTCCATGAGACTGCTTTGCGATGATTCACCAGTTATCCATCAAAGCATTGCCTCAGCTTTTTTGAGTTCATCAAGGATATGCCGCAACACAAAATCATTCTTTTGCAATCAGGTACAGTGCAAATTCCAATAAGACGGTCAGCTTTCCAATCCTCACCCCAGGGTCGGTCTTTTGGTTCCATAGAGCTTCGATATTTTAAAAAAAAATTGGGTAGTAAAGTGAGAACTAGTCTGGATTTGGATAAGTAGAGGAAATGGAGGTATGGTTTGGTTGATTATTTGGAAAGCCAAGTTAGTCAAGAAGTGTGATGGTAGGAACTTGACTGCATAGAGGCACATGAAAGATTGGACGTGAGATGTGTGGAGGTATATGTATGTTGGCATGGGGAATATAATCATTTCTGCAAAGCAATATAGGGGATAGGACCACCACTTTTCCACTGGAGAGTGAGGATTGAGTGATTAGCAATGGCTCATGGGGTAGGCATTTGAAATAATCAAATTGTTGCCGTCTGAATAATGCTTGATTCAGTAAACAGGACATTTTTTTGTGTTGCCTAGCTAATGCTTTTCAGCATTGCCAACTGTGTATGCATTTTGTTTTTGCAGGAGTATTCTCCCAATTCTACCTTTACTAGTTCTCAGCAGTTGCACGTGTATTCCATATTAATTGATATAATCCTATATTATTCAAAAGTAGTAAATTATAATCTTGACCATAGCTCATTAAAATTTATTATAAAATAATTGTAAGTCTATTGAAAAGTTAAAATCGTCTCATTTTTTCTAGCATCTCTATTTTGCCCAACTTATCTTCGATATATTCTTTGACTATCCACACAATTGATAAATAAAACTGCATGCTGTATTTGCATCATTTCTCTTTTTTTTCTTACAATTAAAAGTAAAGTAATATTAGGTGGTACATTTAAATAAAGCTATAAATAATTAATTGTAAAAGTGAAAGAAGAAGGATGAAAAATTTAATTCCATACCAATTGTTCTAAAGCTCATTATAATGGCTAAACTTTCACAATGCAACTTTGAATTGATCAAAGTTGCAAATGAATAGTTAGCAATTTAGAATAAGCATATTTTCATTAGACTTCTTCTTACACGTATTGTATTGTTATTAAACTTTAAATTTAATTATGCTATTTCATTTACAAAAGTTCCATTCTCCTGTTAATGCTATCCATCTTTCATGTAGGATATATTCTTGTAAACTGTGGTGAAGGATGGCATTTATCTCATTACTCTTTCTTTAAATTTGTTAATAAAAAACAGATGAAATAATTACGAGAAGAAACATCTTTGTAAAGGAAATAACAGAAAAAGAAGAAGTAAAAATTAACCAAAACCAAAGTGCCAACGGAAAGGAAAATATAAAACTCAAGGTCGTAAAAGAATGATATGAATCGCTCCCATAAAATTTGACCGCTTCTTATCAATATAACTTCATACTAAAAATAATGCATGTGTAAATTAAATTAAAATACAAAGCATTTCTAAAATATTCAGAAAATCGATCATGTAACACTCTTTTCATTATTAAATACAATAAATATTCTACTACTATCACGATTTCTATCAATAATGAGTTTGCTTGGTAATACTATTTTTCTTTACGAATTTCAATCTAATAATTCTTAAACTCAATAATGACATATAACAATGGAAAATGAGAAAGTACTTTGGTTCAAACATAAAAATAAGAATACAAACATAAAGTTAAATCCAAATGATTACATATATTACCATTTTGTCATATGATGTGGTGAACAGAAAGAGTGCGTGAGAAAGTGAACAAAATGAAATATATTGGATTTTATATACTATCCAATTAGAGTAGTGGAAGAGATTTTACAATATTAATATAGTAATTGTTTGTTTTAGTGTCATTATTGTGGTTCATCTTTTCATTTACTCCTACATTGTATGTAAACACTAATGAATTAATTATCACTTTTAATTTCTACCATAAAAGCTATCAGTTACTTTAATGAATTAATTTATCACTTCTAATTTCCACGTAAAAGTCATCAGTTACTCTCTTTTTTCCATACATTTTTCAGGATTTAGCATTAGTATAATATAAAATAATTAATTTTGTAAAGGTATTGTTGTAGTAACTTAACATTGTAAGGGTATTTTGGTATTTCAACTTTCAATTTTTTTCCTTCCAACTTTTAGTTTAGTAATATAATAATATAATATAATATGATGGTGATGATGATGTATGTATTTGAATCCTCTTAAGGAGGTGCATTTTGTTGTTGGATTACAGAAGAACAGGGTGCTGCAAGTGAATACTGCACTGACCCTTGAGAGTAGAATTCACATTTAAAACACATGCTAATGTGAAAATGGTGGAGTTGCTTGCCTCTCCAGTATGAATGTGCATCAGTTAGTAGGTAGTGATGTACATCACTTATTGTGTCTTAGCCACCATATGTGAGTTGATTTTTTCTCACATCCTTGTTGGTAAGACAATACCATGAATTAATCTAGAAGACTTTTGATATGTTGCATCACGTCACGTATTGTTCTCTTCATCCTAGCAGTTTAGTTAGGGTCTGAACCAACCTGGTTTAGCCTGCCTTTGATCACTCCTGTTTTCCAATTCGAAAGTTGTTTCTTCTTATTATCTTTCTAAATGTGCATTCAACCTCTACTTATGGGTTATGTCTTTGTGTGGGATATTTGCAGGATGAGTTGGAGATCATTGGTAGAGTCTTGGGTCAGAAAGGAGGATATTCCGGAACAAGTGTACTTATGAGAAATAAAACAACGGGTGAGTTCATTGCTGAAGGACGGCATTCGTTGTTCGGTAAACATTCTAGCAAAATGTGAAGTATTTCTCTGGACCAAGATGCCTGTTTGAAGATACACTTCAGTTTCCAGTTCCTGGTCCGCATGTAGCAAAAGTATGGTTCATAGTTATTCTCTTGCTTCACGTGTAATTGAACAGCATTATATACCTGTGAGGAACAAGTCCGATGTAAATATTTGCTTGTTACTAGAGGTGGATACCAAGGTTTTCATTTGGTGCAGATTACCATAGCATTTACAATAGGTGCCTTCAGAGACACTTTATGTATCTGTTTCAAATAGAACCTGATAGATCTAGAGGATTTTCGACCACTAATGTGTTTAGGATTGAGGCGTAGTTGATTGATATAGATTTTATCAACAGCGAGATATTTCAATGCTCAAACTATTATTTTGCTTGACAAATATTATGGAAAACTTATATATTATGCACAACAGATACCACTTACCAGTAACGGGGGGGAATACCAATTAACCTGTCACAAACGGATGAAATGTTTTGTTACCACGAGCCGATAAGCCAGTAAACACATTGGAGAACTTGGGAGAAATATTTGGTGATGTACTTTTATCAAATATAGAATTTTGGGATAAATTTAAGTTTTTATGACTCCACAAAATATAGAGTTTGGCGAGAAATTGAATTTTTGCCATAAATCTTTTTTGCAAAAAAGTGATAGAAATGGGACTTGGATTTGCTAAGTGTTCCTTTTAATGACGTTGATAGGGAGGCTGTTAGACAAATCCCATTGAATATTGCAGATACTTGGATGTGGAAATTGGATAACAAAGGATTATACTCCATGAAGAGTGGGTTTCGTCTCCTGTAGAATCAAAACACAGCACCCAACTCACAAAACCAGCAACTTTGGAAGTGCATCTGGAGCATGGCATTACCTCCTAAGGTATTGAACTTTATCTGGAGAGCCTTGAGAAATATTCTACCTACATGTGAAAGCCTTTCCAGGAAAAAATGTGTTGCTAGTTCAATCTGCCCTCGATGTTTGCAAGCATCAGAAACCGTGAAACATTGCTTGATAGATTGTTATTTTGCAAAACAATGTTGGATTCAATCAAAATTCGGTTGGCATGATGTACTTGGACATTTTGTGGCGTGATTTGAAGAGCAAAGAAAGAACACAAAAATAAAAATGGAGGAAGCAGTTATGATTTTTATGGAGCTTGTGGGAAGCGAGAAATAACTTGTGTTGGAATAATAAATAAAGTGCGTCTGCTGCAACTTTGTACCATGCGAAGAAGGAGCTAGAGGAATGCCAACTTAGGAGTCAAGACAACTGTTGTTGCCACAAAGATGAACACTAAATGGGAGAGACCTCCGCTTGACACAATAAAATGTAATACCAATGCCTCTTATGATATTCATACTGGTTTGGTTGGGATAGACATAGTACTACGTGATCACTTGGGTCAATTTATTACTGGAAAATCTATGTTTCTTGGCCGTGTTGCTAGCCTGTTGTTGGCCGAGATCATAAGGGTGCGTGAGGCTCTTAGTTGGCTGAAGGAACATTTCAGTATATTAAGGTTGGTTGTGGAAACTGATAATCTATTAGTGAAGCAAGCTCTGGAAGAAGATTTGGTGAACTACTCTTATTTTGCTACTTTGGTTTTTTTATTGTAAAACTCTTATTAAAGAGTTATCTTTATTCTCCTTGTCGGATGTGAAAAAATCAGCAAATCAGGTTGCTCATTCTCTTGCTAGAACATCTGTTTTTTGTCTGGTTCAATGGAGTGGAATACTTACCCTCCATCTCTCCTTGTTGATGCGCTTGATTTGAATGATACATGATAAAAGAATCATTTCAAAAAAAAAAAAACTACTCACTCACTCAGTTCCATATTTTGTGATTTTTTTAAATTTATTTTTTTTTTAAAATCATTTTATTATAATTAAAATAATTTAATTTTTTTAAAAGAAATTATATTATGACACAAATATATAAGAATTATTTTAATTAAATACAACCTTAAATTTTTTTTCCCTAAACCACATGCAAATTAAAAGCATCACATAACAGGGGAGGGTAGGTATTTTTATGGGCAAATGGATCGGAGTTGGTACATTAATTTGCTTTCACGTTAAACGCACGGCTTTGCCTTTGCCTACTATCTTCTCCAGTAGTCTTAAGTCATCAATAATGATCGAAGCCTAAAAATAATTGTAAAATATTTGAAATAGGATTTGAAGGAAACACAAGAAGAGGGAGAAAATGGAGAAAGCAAAAGCTCTCCTTGAACTAAACCAGGAAGAATCGGACCGGGTTTCGTCGCTTGACTTCCCTCCTCTCCGAGCCGGCGCCGGAGCCAGAGGCGAGTTTAGCTTCTACGAGTGTTATGCCCTCAGAGGCATCCGAGTTGATCGGGTTGAATCCGGTCGTGTCTTTTGCACATTCAAAGTTCCTCCTCGACTCACTGTACGAAAATCCCCCATTTTTCTACTCATAGTTTCTAACATGGAATTTAAAGTGTTTCGATATTTTTGGTTTTATATATTTCATCGATCAGAGTAGAAGAAGATATTTTTTGGAATAAAGCAAAATAGCTCAATAAACTATTAGTGAATGCAACTTTCGATGCTCGTCGCAGGTCATCTGGAAACAGTCGATCTATGTTTTAAGCATAAGGTTCAGGCTGTGTACATCGGACCCCGCGGGAGGCCTTTGAGGCAATCGGTAGAGTATAAGAAGATACGAGTTGATTTCACACTCAACTAAAGTTAATTATCTCAAAGACTCATCTTTTTACAAAAATAAAAGAGCCACTCAATGATTTTTTGTCAACTTTTAAAAAATAAAATCAATATCTGTCAAAACATCTTGGTTAAGTGAGTTTGTTGGTGAAATGATAATAGTTGTGCGATTTTGCTGTTATAAAATGAAGAATTACCATTAATTGAGTGGCCGTATGTGGAATCTGACAATAGTTGTGGGGAGATTAAAGCTTCTTTGATGTGAATCGGTAGGATAGAGAAGGAAAATTAGCACCTGGTGCAATAGCCAATCTTGTTGACGCTGTTGGAGCTGGATGTGTCAATGTTGGGTGTCATCCAGTGAATGTATCTGTGGACATGTCAATTTCATTTCTTTCAAGTGCGAAGATTGATGTAAGTACTCCTAATTCTTTCCATTCTATGATCTCATTATTGGTTCATGAATTTTCGGAAGATACTTGTATCAGACTTCTGCACTTTTTAGTACGATTATGTTGTACTTGTAAATGAATGAAGAAAGAGAAAAGAAAGAAATGAAATGCCTAAAGAGCAAGATAGACTGTCTCGCCATTCATCACGCCCTAGTCATGCGAATACAATGCTGAATTATGTAAAGAGGTAAGCTGGATGCTAACGTTATGTGTTCCTTTCTTACAAATTGAAAAATTACTGCAAATGCCATGAAAACTTCAGTTGAACTGGAGGACATAATCCCCACTTCAACCTCCCTTTTACTCTTACATATGCATACGCTTTCAACATGTTATACACAGCATCCGCCTTAGTTTGAGATACCCAGTGACATGCAGATTTAGGAGGGGGCAAATTAGTGGAGTGCTTTGAACGGCTTTATCTTTTAGCACAATGATCATCGACATGATACTAACACCTCAGGAAAAATAAGTCATTGATTTTACTCCTTAGGTTTGCTTGTTTGACCTGCATCTTAAGTAGGTTGAAGGCACTTGTTTAGCCTTTCAGTCTACCCACCGCCCATCTGTTTGTTTAGGCAGTATGTAGTATAACTTAATCTTCAGCAATGCAAACAGTTGTTCTCTCCAGAAGATGGAAACTCTTGTCTCTGTTCGAACACTCTTATGATAGAAGGCTCCTCAGCTTGTAGAATGATATCCATAATGACTCTAGCAACTTGAATAGCTATGAGAGGGAGAGAGTAAGTTATAAAATGCCCAAACTGTGTATACCTGTGAACTACCACTACTGTACTGACTTTATCCTCAGGTTTAGGCCATCCTTGAATGAAATTCATCGATACATGGAAGTCTGAATGGGATTGGAAAATGTTGCAGTTATTTTCGGTACACCAAGCTCTTCCTTTTGCGCCTTTGACACACTCCAAATTCCTACACACTATGTTTCTCAGTTTCTGCTAGCTTATATGCAATGGAAGATGCTTTTGAACCCTTAAATTGTCGCCAACATTCTTGTTTGTCTTTCAGTAAAGAAGAGTGCATCACACATTTTTATTAGTATATTTACCAAATAATGAGTATTCGTCTTTTACCGATGGATTACGGATTTTATTATATGCATTTTTGCTGAGATATTCGCAGGATGAATTGGAGATCATCGGTCGAGTCTTAGGCAAGAAAGGAGGTTATTCTGGAACAAGTATACTTGTGAAAAACAAAGCTACTGGGGAGTTAATTGCTGAGGGGCGGCATTCATTATTTGGTAAATATGCTAGTAAGATGTGATGGAAGTATTTATCCGGACCAAAATGCCTCTTTGGCTCTTCTGTTATCAGATAGTTTTCAGGCAAATCCAGCAATTAAATTTGACGTCTTTAGCATTTAAGCGCTTATGTGTTAATAATCTAGTTTTTTTTTTATTTTTTTGTTGAAATTTTCATGATTTTTCACACACATATATATGTACTATGTCGAAAATGTTGTATTCAATTGAACTCGTTTACAGAAAATTTGGTTTATGAACCAGTAATTAAGATGCTATAATCTCCTGAAGTTGGAATGACTTCAAAGCTCATGTTTCAAGAACAGAGATACATTACAACAGCATGAAAATTGAGAGTAGTTGGCGTATGCAGCCACGATGGACACATAAAGGCCAGGGACACTGACACCGGAAGAAAATTCAATGCCCTTTGTTAAGTTCTTCTCGATGTTTCATAGCCATCTGGGATAGAGCCACCACTAGCCTTCATGGTTACCTCAACTACCAACATTTGACATGCTTTTTAACCTCTGTCAAGAACTGGTCTAAACCACATCATCTTTAATGTAGGACTAAGCTATTTGTATAATAAAACAATTGGAGAAAGACCAAATTACCTGACAAGTTTTTAAATACTTAAAAAAATTAAACTGTTGAGTATACATTTAAGGGTCCATTTTAGGCCAACCCACATGATAAGAGACTATTTATGCCGTTTCCCCACATTTGAATATGATTAGTGAATATTGCAGTATCGGTACGAAAAGCTCTTTCTTTGGCACCTTTGCAACACTTCTTCACATTCTTACACGCCAAGTTTCACATTTTCTGCTAGCATGCAAGAGGCTTTTCAACCTTTAAAATGTCGCCTGCATTCTTGAGTTTCCTTCAGTAAAGAAGAGTGCAGCACATATAATGTGCTTCCAAGTATTTATCTAGACCAAAATGCCTCTTTGGTCCTATCATCACTTATATCGGACAGTTCTCAGCTAACATGTAATGAGCAGTATTATGTTTTTATGCCCTTTAAAAACCGTGCACTGTAAATAAATGCTCGTTAGTGGAGGAGGATAGGTTTTGCCTTTTTGGTCCAGAGTACACAAAATCATGGCCAACAGCTACATAACGACCACACAGGATATATGCATTTAAATCTGTGCAAATCACCACCACTAGTCCAAAACTCCAATTATCATGCACCACGGATAGTAACAGGAAAACGCAATCCTATGTCATACACAACCAATGTACGAAATAAGAGACATCTGTCCTAGTACATACACATATCAACATGCTACAGTTTTTTCCAAAGTCGGTCATTACGCCATATTACCTCAACAGATCTTTATTAAATTACAAACACAATAGTAAGCTAGACCCCAACTCCACCAGCCACATAGCTGGGAACCAGATCTGTTATCTTGAGTAATTCTACTTGAGCGACCAATCTAGTAGAACGTTAAAATCTTCTCAACATAGTAGCATACTGAACCTTCTTAATAATGCAAGTCCTTCATGATGAAGGCGAAGTCCTAGGTGTAGTAGACCTTGAAATAAATCTGGAAGATGCACTAACGCTGCGACTCCTCTTAAAGCTTTTCTTAGGATTAGGAGAGTAACTGCGACGAGATAAACTACTCCTGGAAACACTTCTTGAATAGCTCCTCTTTGACCACTTAGGCGATACACTGCGTGAGTAGCTTCTCCGATATCGAGGTGAAATGCTCCGAGAAATGGAACGATATCGGCTCCTTCGATGATAGTAACTATCATCCGGAGAGTAGTCACCATAGCAGCTCGTTCTGTTGTAATGAACATCTGGAGAGCGCGAAAGATCACGGCTGTCGGGAGAGTAGTCACGGTAGCGGCTTCTTCTATAGTAACGGTCATCTGGAGAATAGGAACGATCACACCGATGATATTCAGGAGAATAGTCATGGTAACGGCTTCTTCTGTAGTAACGGTCATCTGGAGAGTAGGATCGATCACGCCGACTATATGGAGATAAAGATCTCGAGTAAGACCTGCCGCGACTACAGTAAGGAGAATAAGGTGATTCTGAGTAATGGTGGTATCGACCGTAATATGACGAGCGGGATCTTTGGCGTCCTCCGTAATAGGGAGAATAAGATCTAGGCTCTCGTCTGTAATACGGAGAGCGGGACCTGCTTCGACTCCTGCTCCTGTAGCTTTCAGATGAGTAACGAGGAGAGCGTCTCCTTGAATAAGGAGAATAATTTCGTGATTCATGGCGAACTACATTTACAAGGTGGAAATTAGAAGACATCACAGAAATAACCCAGGTCCATTATTGCTTAGCAAAGAATAAAATATCATACCGCGAACAGTTCTAAGCCCCAAATATTTTCCTGGAGTAGGTGTTCTACCTCTTCTTCTCCTAGCCTGCATAGGAGACAATTGTCAAAAAGCTAATTTAGACTCTGGCGGGTTGATGCGACATAACAATTTCACAGTTAGTAACCAATGAGAAATGAATAATAGCAACAAGGGTACAGCTGAATAATAGAAAAATGAAGGCTATACAACCCTCTGGTTAACAGTCTGTTTGCTTGATGTGTTTCGATTTGTTATTTGGGACTTTGGTGAAGAGCTGCTACACACAGCTTCCTTGCTGCCAAAGAAACTCAGGCGAAACAAGCAAACAACTTTCAAATTCGAATTTACCGAAGCAATATAAGATTTTTGTTATATAACTAAGAGCTGATACCTGAAAAAAATTGGAAACATAAGAAGCAAAGAACTGAGCAAATATTCAATAAACTCTACCTTCTCCACAGTGATAACTCTGCCTTCAAGTACTGAGCGATTCAAATACTTGATGCAGCGGTCAGCCTCCTCAATGCTGGACATTGTCACAAAACCAAACCCACGAGATTCCCGGGTCCATGGGTCAACAACAAGACGAACATCTTCAACCTAAACGGAAGTTAAAAAAAAAAAGTATTTAATGATGTTGATATCCACAACAATACGAATGCACATAGGAGCAAAGTCCTTTTCTTACGAATAGAGTGCAAAATACCTCTATGAACTGACTACAGGGAGAACGGGAAGGAAATCTTCAGAAACAACAGACATACCTTCCCCTCAGTAGAAAAATGCTTCTCAAGATCTTGCTCTTTAACACGGGTTGAGAGACCAGTCACATACAAATTGTTCCCTGGATTCTCAACATCACTTGAATCATAGCTCCTGTCACTATAATATAGTTAAACAACATGAATTCTAGTTACCAGCGTATTAATTAAACACTGCCGAAATGTACCTTGATCGACTCCTTGAAACATATCTGGACCTTGAGACAGACTTGCTGTATCGGTCGTATGAAGGTGAGCGCGAATACCTGCAATATAGATGCTATATTTGAACATGACAAGAAACAATGACCATATAGGACCCATATTTAGACCAAACAATACCTTGAACTCCTGGAGTACGACATCTGCAGTTAACATTAAACAAGAATTAAGGTTAGGCTGATGATATAAAGCAGACTGAGGAGAACACAGGGTGTTTTCACATAATCCCAGTAGAATATACAAGTAAAACCGAAAAAATCAAGATCACTGATTGGTCGATTAATCCCAAATTAATAAATGCAGACAATATAAATCCTCTAAATCAACTCTGCTCTACTTGGCCTACTCCATCTCAATACTGGAAATCAATTTATCTTTTGAGTCAAATTACAGGTCTCCTAAATCCCTCCTAATATTGCCCTCTATTATTTGTACTTTACCTTCTATTATTCCAACTATTTTAAATCAGAAAGTATAGTTCTACTTGGCGATTAAAGGATCACAAACTATACGACACTATCAAAGTGGGTCAAACCAAGCAGACAACAACAGTGAGTTACATATTAAAAATAAGAGGCAAATCAAGTACATAAAACTTCATTATGTGTCCGAGCTTTCAGGATTATAGCACCGAACTAATTGTACTTCTATAATTGTGCATTCAAATCTAATATTTGTTATAATATTCATCAACAACAAAATACCAAATATAATCACACAAAGTGAAGTCGTGGAGGCTAAGTGTACACAGATCTTAGAACTACCCTAAAGTAAGGTCTTCAGCTTGATGGAAAACAGATCAAAGCAGTTTGGAAAGGGGAGAACACAAATGAAGAAGCCGTGACAAAATATTATAGAAAGCATGACAAAGCATTCTAAACCTTAACTACAACAAAAATATGACAATCGAAGTATAAGAAATGACAAATAATAACAGAAATCGAGGAATAAGAAGCCACAAGAGTAATAGCACAAATACTAGTATGGAAGGTTAAACGAGACCATGGTCTACGCTCTGCTAACTTACCAGGCTACAACCCTAATTCGTGTCCTCCATAATCTACTTCTATATATCTATGCTCCCGTGAAAATACTGGGAATCCCGTCACTGATAACAGATATCAGTAGATAACCGCGAAAAGCATTCATTGCTATGTATCACAACCACAGAACAACATAAATCATATACAAGCTCAAAGACGACGAATATGCAATAAATCAAAATTCGACGGAGACTGTTTAGCTCTTTATTTTCTGGATTATGTCAGGAGTCCTTCTAACAACTAGTGCAGGGCATTAATTGCTAAAAATATCAACGGAAGAATCATCTAATCCGGTAATCGTATATTCAACTGATCATCAAAAATTCAATTTAAATCAAACATTAATGAAAATCACAAAAGCGAGTATGCAAATGACAAGAGAATCTCTTCAACTAATATTCACAACTTCAGCTAGTTCGCATCGAAGCATAAAATTAAGAGAAGACGAACAGATGAAAAGAAGACTTACCGTGAAGAAATTATGGCGTAGGATCGAAATGCTTCTCTTTCTCTCCCTAATTCTTCGCGAAGGCTCTCGAAATAAGGGTTGCGTGTTGTGGGAAAAGGCTTATATACCTGTAGCGGAAAGAAGTTTCTAGACTAGGGACACGAGATTCTTTTTAATTGGAACACAATTTGTCACATTATTCGATTAAACGTTTTCTTTTTTTTTTTTTTCCTTTACATCCAAGGCCAAGGGTGAAAAGCTTAGGTATTTTTTTTTGTTTCATTTTTTGTTCTACATCCTGTTGAATAAGGTTATTCACATTCACCATATTAATAAGAAATAATAGAGATTATGTGAAATTAATTGATGTATAAATAAATTGATTTAATATTATAATTTGCATAAAAATAAAATAAAATAAAATTTAAGTGAACAAGAAATTTACGTGAACTTTTTTATAAGATAGATTTTTTGAACATGTTGAATGAAAATAAATATCAACGTAAAGAATTTATTAGTAACTTCCTTATTTGCAAAAGTAATAACACCAAGTGTCTCTTTTACATACATATGTGTGATGTCGAGCAAATACATTTTTCCAAAAAAACTGATAAATAATGGCTTGCACAAATAATATTAGTTTCATAGGTAAACTTGAATATGAGATTATAATGATTTTATGGCTATATTAATATTTAATTTATGTTGTAATAAATGAGTGTATGAGTTCAAGGGTGACGTATAAAAGAAATTATTTTCAATAAATTCTTTAGAAATAATATAACAACAACAATAACATACACAGTAGAGCTCCACAGGTAAGATCAGGGGAGGACAAAATGTACGTAGACCTTACCACTATCTCATAGAGATAAATAGGTTATTTCCGAAAGACCCTTAACTAAAACATATCATCCAAAAAACTAGAAAATATTAGGTATGAAACTACACAACTAAAGTAGAAGCAAATGACAGTTTATAAAGATAATGAAAATAACAAAAATAAATGACAGAAAATATCAACACGACATATAAAGACACGAGTACTTCCACTGACCTATTATATCCAAAGATTTTACATCATCCTACTTTACTAGCCGTCTAACCTTCTACCATAATATGCGACATCCACTCCTATTTATCTAAGGTCATGTCATCGGTGATACGAAACTGCACCATATCCTATCAAATCATCTCCCCCAATACTTTTTTAGTCTACCTCTATCCTTCTGTGTAACCCCTAAATTCAATCTCTCACACCTTCCAATAGAAGCATCAACTTATTTTCTTTGCATGCTCAGACCATCGTAGTCTTGCTTAGACATAATAAGAACAATAATAACAACGTGACGTAATAGACACGAATATTGATGGCCTAAACAGAGACATTTATATAAATCATCCTATTAGCCTTCCCAGTAACTACTACAGGAAAAGAGGATGAAACTGTGATGGGTTAAAAGCCCAAGACTACCAAAGGCCTTTCTTGGAGCAGAGCCCACTGATTTATGGGCCAAAGTAGCCCAAAATCAAAACAATGGCGGGAACTTATTTTTATTATCTGACAATTCATTTCCCGCCAATAGCGTGCCCTAAATTCTCGAGCACACTTTCCCAGCAGCTATATAAACCCTAACCCCTTTTTTCCACTCATTTTCGCTCTATATTTCACTCCAACACCTCCTTTTCCCTCCTTCCCCATTTTGAAACCCTAGCCCTAATTTGACCCAGAGAGCAAAGATGCTGGAACTACGTCTTGTTCAGGGAAGTTTACTGAAGAAAGTTCTGGAATCCATTAAGGATCTAGTGAACGATGCTAACTTCGATTGTTCCGCCACCGGATTCTCTCTGCAGGCCATGGACTCCAGCCACGTGGCTCTGGTGGCGCTGCTGCTCCGATCTGAGGGTTTCGAGCACTACCGCTGTGATCGTAACATTTCGATGGGCATGAACCTTACTAACATGGCGAAAATGCTCAAGTGTGCCGGAAATGATGACATCATCACTATCAAGGCTGATGATGGCAGCGACACCGTCACTTTCATGTTTGAAAGCCCCAGTAAGTTCCGAAGCTAACTTTTTGAATCCAAGTTTTTCTCCCTAGTGTTGTGTAATTGATAAATAGGATGTAGAGACTCTAGTATCTGCACTATGATTTGAAAATTGGTACTTCCCTGTCCCAGTATATGCCGCTTTTTGCCAGTGATTACTTTTTTAACATGTCAAATGTTAGGAAATCAACGTTCATAGTACTTTGGAGTTTCAACACAGCGTTTGAATCTAAATTATTAAATGTGAAGAAAATTGAAGATAATAGTACTTTGGCATCTGGGCATAGAGTTTTTGATACAAAACCATACATGTGAGAACAATTGCAGTTTTAGAAATGATTAATTCACTGTTTATAGATCAAGCAAAATGATTTAAACTAGTTTAATTTTGCTTGAAATTGAGAATGATTCATATATTGAGCTGATTTATTGTTTCAGATTTTGTGACTTGATTCTGAATTTGAATTCTGTCTCTGTTTATTATGGTGTGGCTTTAATTTATTTGCGTGACTGTTATGTATTACAGCCCAAGACAAGATTGCTGATTTTGAGATGAAGCTAATGGACATTGACAGTGAGCATCTTGGGATTCCTGAAGCAGAGTACCATGCTATTGTGAGAATGCCTTCTGCTGAGTTTGCTAGAATTTGCAAAGACCTTAGCAGCATTGGAGATACAGGTGCAATTTGCCTCTCATGTTAACTGTGGCTTTAGTAAATTGTCTAGTGATAATTAAACATTAACTTCTGCTTTGAACTGATTGTTGCAGTTGTTATATCGGTGACGAAGGAAGGTGTAAAATTCTCAACCAGAGGTGACATTGGTACTGCAAATATTGTTTGCAGGCAAAATACAACTGTTGACAAGGTACATTGTTTTTGCTTAATTGTGATTGTTATTCTTGAATAATCATTGTGATGAGCTGATGTATGACTTATTTTGTCAATTGACAGCCTGAAGAAGCCACAGTTATAGAGATGAATGAGCCAGTGTCGTTGACATTTGCCCTGAGATACTTGAACTCCTTTACAAAAGCATCTCCATTGTCGAACACAGTGACCATCAGCTTGTCTTCAGAGCTTCCTGTTGTTGTTGAGTACAAGATTGCTGAGATGGGCTATGTAAGGTATTACCTGGCACCTAAGATAGAAGAGGATGAAGAAGAAACCAAGCCTTGATCTATTTCTTATGATGTAAGCTCATTTGAATCCCTCAGGCAAGCAATATGTAGCTTTAGCTTAAACTGGCAAGACAAATTTTCAAATTTGTGTTAAATGAAATGATGTATTTTCCTCTGTTTTTTCCTTCTCTTGTCGGCCTGCGGTGTTAGAATGGCCTATGCCTACTTTATCGAATTTATGTCGAAGCTTTTTGTTATTCTAATGCTTCTCCAAATATAGTGCAAGAGTGGAGGGATTTTGGTTATGCAATTGTATACAAGAAATGGGCATTCATATGATTAAGAGCCTGAAAGTATAATAGCTAATAAAAAATTGATCTATGAATTTATATCTGGCTAATCGTAAGCAGTATCTGACCGCAGGGGGGGGGAGGATACGCTCATCAATTCGTATAATCTTGTCTACGATAAAATTGAAGCATAATTAGCTAACAATTTGTTTTGAATAACGACCACGCTCTTAAAATCTTATCTGCATTTTTCTCTCAATATTTAAGGTGTAGGAAATGGAAGTTTCTATTGAGCGAAGAGAGAACAGAAGTACATCCTATTTGCACAGATGCAGCAAAGCTTTTAGTTAGTTCAAAGATGAGTGAACTAGTAGCAACTTTTCATTGGTTAAAGATGCAATTTGATTTGTTTATCGAAGGAACAGAAAAATGAAAATAAATTTTAAAATTGCTGTAGAATTCACAGTATGGCAGAGGCCAAATCATCCTTGATGCACGCAAGGATCAAAACCACTGTTAAGTTGCCAAAAACCTCATATATCTAATGATTCCTCTCTAAGTCAATCTTCTACAAATGCATCTAGATACAGGAAAATTTTAGATTCAAATACAACTACATAGCACAAACAAACTCAACCTTCACACTGCAATCATTAGCCGCAAAGGTAGAACACATTTAGTTGGGGGGGGGGATGCTCAAAACTGTAGCCATTTAGCTGCAAACTAAAAGAGATGGTGCCACTGCTAAATGGAGGCAACAGGAATAATGTCCAAAAACAGAAATCTGATGAAAAAGGATCAGTTTTTCCACTTTTCACCAATATAAATTGCTTGATCACCAAGCTCTTCTTCAATTCTAAGCAACTGCAAAACAAACAATAATTCTTACAAGTTAGAAAAAGGATAGGGAAAGAAAAGATGTAAAGCAGAAAATCCAATAAGAGCATGGCAGAGCAGAAGCATGTGCTGTTCAAGGGAAGACTAAGCCCAAAAAATTGAAAGCAGAGCATGAATTCAGCTAAACATCGAAAATACAATATAATCAGTCATGGATAGGCTAGCAAAACACCTGGTTGTACTTTGCTAGTCGTTCTCCTCGGCAAGGGGCACCAGCTTTAATTTGACTAGTAGCTAAGCCAACTGATAAATCAGATATGAAAGTGTCTTCAGTTTCACCACTTCTTTGAGATATCACAACCCCCCACTGGGCATCCTTAGCCATCTTGACAACTTCAATGGCTTCGGTCACCGTACCAATCTGATTAACCTGTATCCCCCAATCCACGCCATCAGAGAGTATTTTACTCAATAACATATTTAACCGATATTTCCAGGTAATGTGGAGACATATCTATTAAATAGGTTTTAGCCATAAAAGCAAAGGATGCCGTCTAATTACACCGAGAATTTATGATGCTATCAAGGAGACTTGAAAAAAGAAAATCTGAGGACCTAATAGTCAAGAAAGTATCAGAAACCCTGTAAGTAATCAAAATGGCATATTTTACTAGAATCTCAAATCACAAATATAAGGCAGTGGTTCAGAAGTTAAAATAGTGATGCTGGTGAGACATTTTTGCCATCAGAGGTACAAGTTCTCCTCCAGAGTTGCCACAAATTATAAAAAGTAGAGCAATCTCCAATGGCATGTAAAGCCTTCAGGGATTCTTGCCCACCAATAGTGATGATGATGAAACAAAGCCCCAGGAGTTGTACACCTCACTAGAGAAAAGCAGAAATGACCAAGAACTGAATGTTTACTAATGAGACGCAAAATGTTACGGAGATAGTGGATGCAACTGTGCAATGGTTCCAGTGTGACACGTTGGATAAAGGTCTACACAATGGTTCCAGTGTGATATGTTGGATACAGGTCAGGATTACTCTGCTTATTGAGTCCCCATTTTTATCTTTTGTTTCTTTTCGAGGGGGGTTGGTAATCTGATCCACTGTAGGTAGGATGATGTGGTAGGGTTCAAAGATGAGTTATGTTTTCGAGATAAAACAAAAAAAAATGTATTTTAATGTTGGATCACTGTCCTAGGTATAAGGCTGTCCAGACATCAAATTTCAAATTCAAGAACTAATCTAACTCTAAAGCATACTGTAGGCTAAAGAATTGAAAGGTTACACTATTGGGGAAGATTCTTTGAGTTTCTAGAACTGCAAATACATAAGATGTTGAGGATCTAGTTCAATCCAAGAAAGGGAAGGGGAAGAGGAGCTAAATTTTACCAAGGGAAAGCCAGAATACAGTCGAACCACAAAATCTTGAATGATCACATCATATGTTGAGTTGCCAACATATCCTTTTTTGAAGATCCAATTGCTTGGTTTGAAAGATATATTTGCGAAGACCTATGTTTTTTCTGTCTTAATAAATCAACTGCTTTCTGAAATATCACTAGAAGTTGGTCTCCCTTCACAAAATAAAGATATAATCTCCAAAGCCTTCAACCGACAATCTATGTGATATGGCTTATCCTTTTTCTAAAGCAAGGATATATCTCAAGCGAGCTCTTCTGTAGAGGAATTTTTTTCGCTTTTGTGCATCAAATTGACATGTTTGCTATAACACTATTGATTCTACTCTTTTGAATGGGAATTTTTCATCCTATGCTCCTTTTTTCTAGCTTATCGTATCTGTGCCATGGAGACAGGAATAATATTAGCCCTTGATCAGTCACAGTTTGAACCAGGAACCTCTATCTCTTGAATTATGGCCATCTCTCTTTCAGGATAGAAAGAAAGAGGTCTACTGGTGCAGGATGGCTGCTGACCAAGGACAAAAGTTTGTTTCAAAGAATGATGCAGAGTACCAGCAAATGTCAATAGGTACCTTGAGAAGAAGGGCATTGCATGCATTCTCTTGTATGGCTCTCTCGATCCGCTTAGGATTTGACATTATTAAGTCACCTCCAACCACCTGCAGCAAACAATTCATGTTTGACACATGCTTGGACACTCAAAAAATACGACAGGACTTTAAACAAGTAACAAGGATCATTATAAACGTATGTATATGGGCAGAAGCTCATCAGAGCTGATGTTAATTACATGATGAAATCACCAGGGAGAATCCAGACAAACCTGGCATATTCCCAGACTCGAGAAGTACTTGACATGCTCCCAGTCCTCCTTGTCAAATGGATCTTCAATTGATACAATGGGGTAGTCTATAGGGAGAGAAAAGGAAAAAGAAATGATGAGAATGCATCAAATAACAGAAAGCTCACATCACAGAATCAATATATAGCGAAGTACCTGCGCACAGTTCTTTGAACATATCAATCATATCCTGTCCTGATTTAAAATTTTGTCCGGATTTATTTGGAGTTTTAAAATCTAAATCATATTTTGTACCTACATTTGGAACATTACAAGTCCGTCTGTCAGAAATGAGGATATAAATATCTCACACAGCTATTTTCCATCTTCTCGATGCCATGAATGAAATCAATTACTTTATCTAAAAATATAAATAAATCACAACCATAGGAACATAGCACTACGCCATCTCCACTTAACCTACTATATGCAGAAGACAAAAACACAAATCAGAAAATGAGTGAATAAGTGGATTCCAGAAAATATTATCCTCTCACTCAATCCAGATTAATCTTTCATGTATGTAAGCATGGATATAATGCATTATGAAATGAAGACTTGCGCAGATATCTATGACAAAATATCATATGATTATACTCACTACAATCAACAAGATTTTGAACTAAAGCAAATATATCACCTATGCAAAACTCAGTGGCAGCAACACCAATTGCTATCTTTATTTTCTCATTGTATCCTGTTCTTCCAATAGCCTTTTGTACAAGGTCCAAGCCATCTCTTAAGCTGCAAATGCAGTATTCAGTGTCAACAATTTCATTGAAAAATATAAAACAAAGACGTGAAAACTTGCCTTGAGATGTTGGGAGTAAAACCGCCATCTTCACCAACATTACATCCATGTGCACCATATATCTCTGTAATAACTGCCTGCCTTGTAAACATAAGCAACTGACTTTTTTTCTTTTCTGATTAAGATATTGAGTATATTGATGGCATCCAGTTGGATACAAGAAACAGTACAAAAACAGGATTAACTCCTAAGACAAAATTTAAGGAGCTAATGAAGTCTAGCAAAAAATTTATGTCATTTACAGCATTAATTTTTCTTCAGCAGGAAAAGATTCAAATGACAATTTGCTTTGATTCTAGGACTGTAAAACGGAAGGGGACTGGATGTGGACTCTCCTTCTAAGCATTTCAAGTTTCTATCCAATTGTAAGCAAAGACAATTGATACAAACACTTTAAACATAAACTGGAATTAAGAAATATTATTCAGATAATATGCTTTTACAACAAAATTTTACACTGCAACTGAGTAGTAACTGGCCAGAAGAAAAATTGGACCACTACACCAGTAAAACCCCAACCCCATTCTTCTGAGTAGCATCACATGTGGACATCATAAAGGGTATCTATATGCCAGCATGTACAGGGTGCAACTTATATTCTTTGGGCAAACAGAAATTAATTCTACCATTATCCTATTTGTTTATCTCTACTTTTGTTTCCTTTACTCTAGGTATTTTTACTAGTCAATACTTTTCTTTTCTTGATATTTTCACCATAGCTTGTTTTACTCTAGTGCTTTTTAAATCTGTTCTGGAAAAAGCTTTTCTTAAGCTGAGGGCCTATCGGAAACAACTTCTATGGGCTAACAGAAATAAGACTACGTACATCCCACCTCTCCAAACTGGATATATTATTATATGGGGCTATGGGCTAACAGAAATTCTGTGGATATTGCTGCATATAATCCAGGATTAAGAGAAGATATTTGGAATATTTCAAAAGAAAATTTTCAAATAAGCCTATGCTTTATAATTTGGTCTGTCTATTCATCTTCAACTTGAAACGGAGAGCTTTTAAGTTTGAAAAACTGGTTTGATAACTAATGCTCGTGAAATAATGGTTTACAATCAAAAACTTCAATTTTTTTGAAAGTGAAATTCATGTCCAAACACAGAACTTCCAAATACCCTCAAAACTTCAACTTCATAAAATTATTCTCTTAAAATTTGAACCAAATATTGTTCAAGAATTCTGGTGTAAACGTGAGAAGACATAAGACTAATAAGACAAATGTACTTTGTGCAATCAATTAATGAGCAGTTCAAACTTCCTTCATGTGACAGAGATAAATTATCAGAAAACAGGTTAAAAATATTATAGTTGAATTAATTCACCTTCAAATGATGATAGGTCTCAGAACCCATTTGTAAAGCCTCCTCAAATGTGCTTGATCCCACTGGAAGAATCATTATTTCCTGTGGAAGTTAAATATCAAATTTCAGATATAATTTACAATGTCAAACATTATGGGCTCAAAATAATGATGCCATATGAAGATGCAAAACATTGAAGAAAAATTGATAAAACATAAGAGGCAAAGTAGCTCAAAGAAGTATCTATGACGAGCACAAAAGTGAAAGAGGGAAATGTATTAGATAATAAGCTAGCATTCATTATTTTAACCAGATATAGGTCTTATAACCTTCATCTAAAGTTACTTTTGGTCATTGGAAGTGAAGATTTATGATAAGTAGAAACTGGACATTTTCTTTCAGAATCACATCCATAATTTTTTAAACCAGACAACAAAGTAATTTCTGTGTGTATTTTAAACTCTCTTATGTAAATGCCAGAAACTCTTCTAAATGTCAAAAATGGGTGCAAGTGCAAAATCAAGAAAACAAAAAGATTGTGGGTGAACAGGTGAGAGAATCAAAGAAAAAGAGAACAAGTCAGTACCATTAACCCAAAACAAATGTACATATATTTTTTTAAAACAAAACATGATGAAAAAATTGCATTTCACAGGCTTGATCTTCTTGCTATTAGCAATAAGTACTATCTCAAAATAATGAGCCACCACCACTGTGAAGAAATTGGGAGCAATCATTGTGCAGGTCTTAATATTATAGGCAGAAGTACATTAGACTGCAGATTCACCTGAATAGCCAAGTTGTTTCCAGCATGTTTTCCTCCACTTATGAGAGTAAAGACTGGAACAGGAAGAAGCGGGCTTGTTTGACCAGAAAGATCAGCAATGTGTTTGTGAAGAGAAACCTAAAGTTCTTCGATCGATAAGCTATTTAATACAGGGAAGATTATCATGACAGGTATATAACTGAAATAGTATGCTTGCCTCTTTCTCAGCGGCTCCAGCTTTGCAAGCAGCTATGGAGACAGCTAAAATAGCATTCGCTCCAAGTTCACTCTATCACAGTGGACAAAAGGAAAAGCCCAATCAGCATGGAAGTTATTATGTTCAGAAAATGGAACATTAATAAACTTGCAGATCTTGACAAATGAAGAACTTGAGAACAGGCCAATCACAAAGTTGATAAGCAAAACAAAATAAGTACCTAATTGTTTTGAACACATGTACCTTATTTTCTGTTTTGTCCAAGTCTATCATGACCTGGTCAATCTGAGACTGAAGAGTTGGATCCATACCAACCAATGCTACTGAAATTTTCTCATTAATATTCTTGACAGCTCTATTCACACTATTTCCAAGATAAGTTCCTTTTTCTCCATCACGCAGTTCAATCGCCTCATACCTGATATTTTAGATCAAAAATCATTACACCATTTGCTTTTATCTTCAATATAAATTGCAGTGGCTAAGTATATATTCAAATACAAATCTGCAACAAGCACAAAGAAGAAAAATCACACGGACAGACTGGAAAATGTTTGTACTTTTCACCATCACACTTCCAACCTCTATTTAGTAGTATCTTTTTGTTTTTTGCTTTTAGCAGGTAGCTCTTATTTATTTACTCCCTCCGCTTAAAAAAAATGACCTAGTTTGACTTGGCACTGAATTTAAGAAAATAAAGAAAAATGTTTAATCTTGTGATATAAATCAAAGTTATTTAAATGAACCAAAATGTCCTTTAATCTTGTGGCTAAACATGCCATGTGGAAAGTTGAAATTAAAGTGTTGCCAAAAAAGGAACGGGCCACTCTTTTTTAAACAGACTAAAAAGGAAAGTAGGTCATTCTTTTTAAATGGAGGGGGTATTTTTATAGAGTAGTAACTGTGTATCATATCCAAAAACAGTACTCAGATAATACTGAAACCATATCTACAATTGGAACTCTAGAACGTTCCTACTATTAGCTATAATGAATCAAGGACATCAATGATAGATATAGTGTCATTAAAGTATTAACTGGTAGTTGGTACTTTCTATAATTCAGAATTCAGATCCAATTTCTGTGTATATTTTTACTTCTCAACAAGAGCTATCTATCTACCTACCTACCTTAACAGGTAGCTCTTATTGAGAATTAAAAAAGAGATATACACAGAATTAGAATTAGAATTCTAAATTACGACTAGAAACTACCAACTACCAAGAGCCCTGTCATTCCAGTCACATATATAAAATCTTTTTAGCAAAGATGAACAGGGGAATAAAATATTCTTGCATGCATTATAGAAAATTGTAGAGAGAAAAAGGACAAATGAAGAGGCCTTTGCTTTTTAAGTTTCAACCTGAGCAATCATTCATAAGAAAAAAACTTATTTGCATGCATTAAAAAAAAATATTTTATTAGCAAAAAATAGCATTTGCACCTGATAAAAATAAAGGCATTTACACGCATCAAACAATCATTATCAAGAAAAGAACATTTCTCTCCATCTGGGGCCTGGATATTACTGGAGGGATGTAAATGATTCGTATAGCTAAGTCCGAGAGGGGAAGACTGAGTGGTTGAACTTGAGAGCCTTGAGTAATAGGAGAAACCATATGGAAGTCTCAGATAGGAATATTAACTAAAAACTTGCTGAAAAGATCTGCTCTCACCATGGCGAGTAGGATTAAGCGGACGAGATTTAACTAGAATCTCATTTCAAACAATATTGTTAAATTAGTCTTTTCGCAACCTGTGCTAGAGAGGTTGTGCTGTGAATTAGTCAAGGTGCACACAAGTTGGCTCAGACGCCACTCACGTACACATACGCACATTTATAGAAAGATAGATATGAATCACATAGCCAACGCCACTGATCTGGGGTTGAGCAATAGTTGATTGATAAATTTACTTGAGTTAAACAAAGTATCAGATTTGCAAAGAGTGTTAGGCATGGATAAGTTAACGGAACTTCAAATTAGTGACTACAAACAAAAAGAAAACTTTTCCCTCTGTCTTGTGACTTTTAGGACATAGATTAATTAAGTTACCTTGTATGACGTAACGGGCCTGAATATAACAGAATGGACTTAGAGGATTAATGTTCCTGAGTCCCAAAAGGGAAGACACTGTGATGGAGGCATAGGAGTCGTATGGAGATGTCAGATAGGGATAGTAACTACAGCACTTGATTTAGCACAAATCTGCCCCAACTTTGTTGAGTAGGATTAAACCCCCATGATCTAACTAGAATTACATTTCAATCTCGATTGGTTAAATTAATCCTTTGAAACCTGCACCAGATAGGTAGCACTATTAACTAGTCGAGCTGCATGCAAATTGGCTCAAAAAAAAGTCCAAGTACGAACACACGCTTACTTATTTATGATTGAGCTGTAGCTGATTAATTAAATTTACTTGAGTTCAACAAAGAACAATTATGAAAGGAAAAAAGGAAAGCAAAAAGCATACATTCCGGAAGAAGCACCGCTGGGAGCAGAAGCACGGAAGATTCCTTTATTGGTGTGCATATCAACTTCGACGGTCGGAATCCCTCTACTGTCCAATATTTGCCGCGCTTTCACCTTCGTAATCACCGAAGGTACGGCTTTCCTCATGTGATTCGACTATCAAGCATACAATTATGGTTATCGAAACCGCATCATTTGAATCAAAGCATCAAAATTTTCAAGAAATAAAAAGGATCTTACAATGAAGAGGACAGGATCGGAAGTTTTGGCTCTAACGGCGGCATTGACGGCGTCTTCGATTCTCCGAGAAAGCAAGTGCTTATCCAGATATTCTTGCACCGACATTTTCTACTTCGATAATCGCTGCTCTTCAGCTGAATATGAATCGGAAAAGAGGAAATGAAGAAGATGAAATACCCCTTTTTGGACTGAAAGATGAACTCTGCGTTTAGGCTCTTTCTTTATTCGTCCATTACGACGTCGTTACTGGATATACCGGTGGCTGTAGCCAACGATGGTCACGTTGTCGCATGATGATAAAATGGGTCAGGACTTATTTTTACCCGGCCCATTACCCACCTCATATTTTGTCAATATTAATATAAAGGAAAAAGTATACAAAATAGATTTAATTTGAAAATTTTTTATTTTTAATAGACCCAATTTAAATTATTAATCCTTAATGGATTCATTATCCAAACTATTTACCTTTCTACCTACTTACCCCTTTTTATTTAGCATGCCGTTGTCAGCATAACGTCAGCATAAATACAATGAGATATACTCTAGCGGTATATATATACCATAGCGATATCGTATAGAATGAATTCAGTCCTTCGTGATACTCTGGCGATATATTGATATCTAATTGATATATAGGATTTTTTTAAGAAACAAATAAAAAAATTCATTAAACTCTAAATTAGTAAAAAAATATATTTGTTATATACTCTCGGTATATTTATACAATATTGGTATCATATAGGATTGAACTTAATCATCTATGATACTCCTGTTAGTGTATGTATACCCCATTGGTATATCAAACAAGCAGAGTGTTTACGTCAGCATGATATCGACGTGTGAATTTTAATATTAGGGGGGTAAACTTTTTAATAGTATGAGGGGTACTAAATATAAAAGGGTGTATAAATGTACATAGTTTGATTTAAAGGGGTACAAACTTGTTTTCCTTAATATGAATTATCTATGTAAATTGGACCTCTTAGGCAAATTATTTATCAAAATTAGACTCGATTCAATATCTTTATGGGACAATATCAGTACATGGTTGTTCGACAAAAATATTTTATCATAAAAAATAGTCATTTTTATATAGACATGTATAAGCAATGTATAGTTCATGTATAGTCCAGCTATATTCAATATTTTAGTGTATTGTAATATATATTCATTGTACAGTACATGTATAAGTAATCTATAGTGTATGGTCAATATATACTTTCTATGTCTTTTGGCAAGTTATATTTTATAATCATGTGCATTTTCTACGATTTGGGCTATATTTTTTTAT
>JAOTQR010000092.1:23336067-23365428 GCA_025774065.1 Solanum ossicruentum | reverse complement strand
ATGTGCATTTTCTACGGTTTGGGCTATTTTTTTTATATAAATACAGTAGGACTATATTTGTTGTAAATTAATTAAGTTATTGTATATATTTGAAATTATCACCATATCTATGCTAATTGGATCCACAGTCTAAACTATTTACTCAACTATCCCATCATTGAATTGTTGCTTCTTCATACTCCACACCATCAAAGTATATACACACCCTGATGGTATCAACCACTAATTGAAGAGTTTTTTTCATTGAAGCACTTTGTGGTTCTCCTTGAGAGCATCAGAGTATATACTCTAATGACGTCAAAGAATAAATGAATAGTGTTTTTATTGAAAGTACTTTTATTGAATAGTTGCTTCTTTGTCCTTTGTACCATTAGAATATATATACTATGGTGGTATCAAGGTGTAATTGAGCAACTTTTTCATCGAAGCATTGAATGTTCCTTCTGATACCACTAGAAAATATATACTTTAATGATATCAAAAAGCAACTGAGTAATGTTCTTGCTGAAGCATTGCTTCTTCCGCTTTGATATCACCAGAGTATATACACACCCTGATGGTATCACACAACAATTTAGTTAAAATGATCAGGGTATAAAAATAAAGGAATAGTCACGTGTAAACATTTTTTTAGGGAATAATGTTCTTTTCTCCATTAATGTGGACATGGTATAACTCAATTAGTTTTTATTTAACCACTTCTCAACCTATTCATTTGATATTATTATTAGGTGCAGATGTTTTTCTTTTTCTTTTTTTTAACTTCATACTGTTTTGTATTTGGGACTCAAATCTAAACAACTAGTTATAGGTGTGGTCTTTATCATTTAAAATCAAACACTTGTATCTATCTCACTTTTGATATTATAAGAGATCCACACAAATAAATTATTTTAATTCCAAGTTCTTCAATGGTGTAACCACATCACAATTGAAAAGTGCTCCGAATCTTCTCTCATTATCTCTACCTAGTCTTGATTTCATCACATACATCCTCAATCACCTTAATATATGTTACAAGCCTACAAGTACAACTTAGTGTTCAAATATCTTTTAAAAAGCTATCAAAAAATTTTATTCTATATTTTTCCTAGATTAATTGAAAATTATATGTAAGTACCTCTTCATCAACCTGTAATGATCTATTAAAATCCCTTCGAGTTAATATAACTCTTGTAGTTGAACCACTCCAACATTGTTTGCTATTGAAAAATTATAATTACAAACATTTGTTCATAGATTGAACATGAAAATATATAATCTATCAGTTTGAGTATGTTTCATACGAGCTGTCACATAGAATATCACTTATGACACATATATTTATTTTTTTTAGTTCTATACAAATTTAAATAATTATTTACATGCACTCTAAATTATATGACTTAATATCACTTAAACATGTTCATACATTATATGTATATTTGAGTGGCTAAATAATAACTTGTGCCAATTTAGTCAACATAAATTTAGGGGAAATGACATAAAGAAAAGGTTAAAACAACCAAAACCTATGTTACGCTCTTGAAGCGGCAACTTCGAAATTCAAAAATTTAAATCTCGAATGAAGAGCCATATACTATTTTTGTTTTTTGAAAATAAGCGAGAGGCACTAATTATTTTAACTTTTTTAACCCTACATTTTCTCCATAAGAGTCTCATTTTCACCTTACGAATTACAGATCTCTGAATTTCCATTTCCTCTCGTTCAACCCTTCCTCCACCAAACTCCCTCTCTGTTTCTCTTCCCCCCTGCCGTGAAAATGCGTGAGATTCTTCACATTCAAGGTGGCCAATGCGGCAACCAAATCGGATCCAAGTTCTGGGAAGTTGTGTGCGCGGAGCATGGAATTGATCCCACCGGAAGGTACCACGGAGACTCGGATCTCCAACTTGAGAGGGTGAATGTGTATTACAATGAGGCTAGCGGTGGACGGTTTGTTCCTAGGGCTGTGCTTATGGATCTGGAGCCAGGGACCATGGACAGCATTAGATCTGGGACTTACGGCCAGATCTTTCGCCCTGATAACTTTGTTTTTGGACAATCTGGTGCTGGGAACAACTGGGCTAAGGGTCATTACACCGAGGGTGCTGAGCTGATTGATGCTGTTCTCGATGTTGTGCGTAAAGAAGCTGAAAACTGTGATTGCCTGCAAGGTGTTTGTTTAATCGCTTTTATGGTTCCTGATCTGGTTAATTGTATTATTTCTTTGCATTTCTGACTCCCACCTGTTTTCTCTATGCATTTAAGATATGCTGCTCAGATTTTGTTACTTTTTGTTAATATGCATATACTGTCTTATATGAGTCTATCTAATCTTAAATTTAAAAACGTTATGCAGCTTAGTTAAGAAAATCTAGAAATTATATTGCAAACCTTCACTAAAGCAACTAGGGATATGTCTTTTTACTTTTAGTGGCAATAAGTCAGATATTTTCAGTTCAGCATCAGCACCTACCCTTTACTTGTTTTTTGAGTCAAGGAGATCGAGAATGATTCCATTATCAATAGGGGAAGGGGGTTTGCGAACTTGATTTTTGAGGCAAGGAGATCGAGAATGATTCAATTATCAATAGTGGAAGGGGGTTTGCGAGAGAAAAACCTGAAAGGTAAAGCTGATAGCCTAATTGACTTAAAATTTGTAAGAAGAATATCTTAGAACAGTAGAAAGAGAATAACACAATGGAGAAGAGCAGTTTAAAGGGAGTGGAAAAGTTGAGGATCAGACAATGAAATAACTTAGCAAAGTTTGGTTTGATATTCTATGTAAGAACCTAGAATCCAATCTATTTAGTATATAACTGGAGGTAAAGATACTTATATAGATCATTTTGATGACTAATGTGTAATTTTATCTTCTTTAGTGCTTATATGTGGTCTCATATGCAGGGTTTCAGGTGTGCCATTCCCTGGGAGGAGGGACTGGGTCTGGAATGGGAACCCTTTTGATTTCAAAAATAAGGGAGGAATACCCAGATAGAATGATGCTCACTTTCTCTGTTTTCCCATCTCCAAAGGTTTCAGACACTGTTGTTGAGCCTTACAATGCCACTCTGTCCGTTCATCAGCTTGTGGAGAACGCAGATGAGTGCATGGTTCTTGACAATGAGGCATTGTATGACATTTGCTTCCGTACCCTCAAGTTGACAACTCCTAGCTGTAAGTATCCGCAATTTAAATCCTGTTCACACTGTCATATACTTATTTAGGCAGTGATTTTTGTGAAATGATATTTAGCATTGTGATAGAAGATATCAGCATCCTCATTGGTAAGCGTGTTTTCAGGCTTTTTACATCATATTCACTAGGCATTGATGGTCTCACTGGTGGTGCATTTACTATTTTCCCCTCTTGAATCCGTTTTGAATTTATTTCTCCCTTTGTTGTCTTGATCTGAAGCATTCTCAACACACAAATAGTATTCTCACTTTCAAAATATATTATTATGTTTAATTCACTAATATTGTATCTATTGATGAAAAATTGCATGTTGAATGTAGATTGATGGTGTTTTTCACTTGTATAAATTATGAGATTATGTTTAGTCAAGTAGTACATTTCTATATTTGGTAATACTGACCATCTGTGAGAGACATTAAGTCTGTAAATATTATCAATTAATATTTCTTACCTCCCTCATTTTTAATCTGCATAAACCTACTTCTCTGACATAGTGTTGTTTGGTTAGCTAAAATATTGAATAGTTAATATCTCTATATGCTTCATGATGTTGTGTATACTGTATACTTTGTTATACAAGGTTGCACATACTGATTCTGGTTCTTCATCTTCTAACAGTTGGTGACCTGAATCACCTAATATCTGCAACCATGTCCGGAGTAACTTGCTGCCTCAGATTTCCTGGCCAGCTTAACTCTGATCTCAGAAAGCTTGCTGTGAACCTCATTCCTTTTCCCCGTCTTCACTTTTTCATGGTTGGGTTTGCACCACTTACCTCACGAGGCTCCCAACAATACCGTGCTTTGACTGTCCCTGAGTTAACTCAGCAAATGTGGGATGCAAAGAACATGATGTGTGCTGCTGATCCTCGACATGGCCGTTATTTGACAGCATCAGCTATGTTCCGTGGAAAGATGAGCACCAAGGAAGTTGATGAACAGATGCTTAATGTGCAGAACAAAAACTCTTCATACTTCATTGAGTGGATCCCAAACAATGTTAAGTCAACAGTCTGTGATATTCCACCAACTGGTCTAAAGATGGCTTCAACTTTCATTGGAAACTCAACCTCAATACAAGAAATGTTCCGTCGTGTTAGTGAACAATTCACGGCCATGTTTAGGAGGAAGGCTTTCTTGCACTGGTACACTGGGGAAGGAATGGATGAGATGGAATTCACTGAGGCTGAGAGTAACATGAATGATTTGGTCTCTGAATACCAGCAGTATCAAGATGCAGTGGCAGATGAGGACGAGGAGTATGAGGAAGACGAGGATGACGCATATCATGGCTGATGTGACCATGCTGTGTAATTTTACCTATATGTAATGTAGTAATAGTTTCTTTCCAGTAGTGGTTGTAACCTCAACTACCATCTATCCGAACCCATCCAAGAAAATGAACTTTTATTTGTACTTGTCTTTTACTGCAAATACAATTAGTACTTGTTTTTTATTCTCTTGAAATGTTACTACTTGCATATTGAAGGTTATCTTTACACATATTCGATTACGAGTTATGTAGATCTATATTGAAAATGTAGGAGTAGGCAAGAAAATTAGCTCAAAACATTTCTGACCACTACATTTTGGGTTCTGTCCCCAGTGCAAGGGTCGCATGATGGGCTAAGTGGTAAAGCGCGCGTCTAATACGACGAACTTATATGACCAATTTTAATTATATTCAGGACCATAGATAAATGTTACTATATTGTTTGTTTATTTGTCGCAAATGCTATACATTTTTTTATATTGTTTGTTTTTTTGTTCCAAATGCTAGATACATTTTTTTTTGACAAAGGTAACAAAAATGATACATCCATTTTTTATATTGTTTATTTATTTGTTGCAAATGCTAGATATATTTTTATCCCGACAAAGCATATGTCTATTATTGATTTATATTTTTCTATGCTATATTATTTGCATTGCTAGAAATTGAAAATTGAAATAAGTAGTATTTTCTTCGTCTTTTTTTTTTCTTTCAAGAATACGATTTGGGGAGGGGCGTAGTCTAGGTTGGATTTTCATATCGTCCTTTCTAGCTTGAGTTAGTTTGCAAGATAGTTATTAATAAAATAATTATTTTATTATAAAATAAAGAATTATAACATAATAAAAATATATTATGAATTAAATATAAAATTATTTTTTAATTTTATAAATTGGACAACTGTGATTGAATGAAAAATTTTCATTTTCATGCTTTCTCCATCCTCTAAAGAAAAAATATAAAGAAAAGGAAGAAGAGGAACAGAAATAAAAGTGAGGCTTCGAAGAGCTCCTCCGCCGCAAGGGTGAACAAACAAATAGCAGTTTCGTCTCTTTCCTCCGGTTGAGCATAAATCCATTTCAATAAGAGGAAAAACAATACAGTTTTGGAAAAGATTACCTGAAAAAATGGCTAATGCTCTCGTAAACAGAGCAGCTACAGTGAATCAGGCCACCAACTTCTTCAGAGCCTCTTTCAGTTTCCTCAGAAATCTGAGCACTGCAACCCCTACTAAGAATCCTTCTACTGATGGACCTAAAAAGCCCAAAAGGAAGAAGAAGAAGAATCTCTTTGAGGTGGCTCAGTTTCTACCCAATTGGGGTATCGGTTATCACATGGCCAAGACTCATTGGGCTAATGTCTCCTATGAGATCACAAAAATCAACCTTTATAAGGTATCTCTATCTTTTTCTGTGGATGTAATAGCTTGATGGTCATTTGGGGTTTACTTTCTAGGGTTTATGTACATTTCTTTTCATTTTGTGGATCGTTTTGTTTTTGCAGGATGGTAGACATGGTAAGGCTTGGGGACTCGCTCATAGAGATGGTGAGTTTTTCTTTCCTTTCCGCCTTTAGGGTAAAGGACTTCATTCATTGGATGTAGTAAAGGCTGATGAAAAAGAAGTTAGTTCCTGTACTTCAAGGAATACAAAATTGCTCTAGATTATTTGCACTAAGAGTTCATATCAACGACTAAGATTCATCAAACATCTAGCTATCATGTCAAAATATTCCGTTCGCATGAAGAGACCATCTGCCATATCTTTCTATAGGATTTGCTAATTCTCCATTGATCCCAATTAGTGTAGGCATATTGGAGATTATGGGATTGGGATACCACCTGGTACACTCCAAAAGACACGGGAACCTATATATATTTTATCGCAGAAAACATGAGAAGGTGATATACATTATCAGCCTCCTGCATAGATAATAATACTCTGTTAGACAAAACAGTTCCTCTTGTTCTGAGATTATTTTAAGCTAGAGATGTTCGCAGGAGTGCTAACCAACCACAGTAAGCAAGCTTTATAGGGATCTTAGTCTTCCAATTGAGCTGCCATGACCTATAGTCGATTATTCTGTTGCTGCATATTTATCCTCCCCAGTAAATTTTTTTTCCTTTCCTCCCTAGTACATTTTTTTTTCTCTCGCATATGAATTGTTGCTTTCTGGAGTGGGGCCCGTAACTCAAGCAGGCTGTTTGCTTTCCAATTGTGACGTTGACTTCTAAAAGAATGTTACGTGAGTTGCCATCCCTCTGCATAAAGATGATGAGGCTTTTGGGTTTCTTGCCATGGATTATTGTTCTTTAATTTAAACCTGTTGAATTCTTTAAACGTCATAATTATCAAGATATGTAGCTGAGGATTAACCAGCCAAATAGAACAAGATTCTTAATCTCAATGGGATGTGATGTTACTGAACTGAAATCTGTTCTTCTTAACATTCTGGCAATATAGACCAGAAATTTTGCACTCTCTTAACTTCATTCTGGATAGGTTCTAATGCTATGTGGTGCAAGTAACATAGTTTGTAGCTCTTAGTCTCTTATTCATGAGAATTGGGTTTTTGAATTCATGTGTTGAGCTCTGATTTCCTAATTGGATGATCATAAAGTGTTCAATTTTCCTGCCCATTTTTTGTACCTTGGATCAAGTTTATGTCAAAAATTATGCTTTTCAAATCGTACTCGATGGTGTGGCTTAGCGATCAATAAAGTGGGTTAAAGCCATGGGAGACTAGAGTTCAAATCCTAGCTGAGGCAAACAGTTCTAGGTAATTCTTTCCCTTTTCTGGTGTGTGGCAGACAAAGTTACTTGGTACCTGTGCTAGTGGGAGGTAGCAATTATCCAGTGGAATAGTCGAGACGTGCAAATTTGCTTGAACATCATCTTTATAAAACAATATGATGCTTTACATGCTAAACGCATTACATCATCTTTATAAAACAATATAACACTTTTTTGAGAACCAAAAAAAACGTAGGGTAAGTTGGAGTTTGTCCTAAACACATTACTATTTATTTTTTAAACAAAATTGGCCTAAAGTAAAGCGCACTGGATAGATATGACTATATAGGCGATCTCTACATGCTTTGGGATTTGATGTGCCCTTTTTTAGTGATGATGTGCAAACTTCAGTGCAAGCACGATAGTTTTTCTGGGTTTAGCTACCAAATTTCCCCCTTTTTTTTTTTTGATAAGGCGATAATAAGTATACATAAGTTGTACACTTTCTGTATATGTTAGTAGGTTTCTGTTTGGAAAATGCTTTTTGCCAACAAATGTCTCTCTCAAACAGGAGTCATCTTGCTTTGTATATTTTTTACTGAGCGATTGGAAATTGCTATCTTCCATTTAACAACAGACTTAGAATTCTTTCTTGTTGTGCATGCATAAGTTGTAGCATCGTATTTGTCTTCATTTTCTAATTTTTTGGTATCCAAAACTGGCTTTGTATTTTCTTTTCTCTTTGTCTTCCAACCAGGTAAATGTTGGTTTTCTGTTGGAATAACAAGTGGGTAATGGGTTTGAAGAGTGAGTGGACACTAACTATATATGTAGGGTGAGCAGTAGTCATTGTGTAAGCTTTTTAGTCTTGAGATGATGCTGCTGCACTATATTTTACAGATAGTCTACTTGATTGCAAGTGTCAGTTTTAAGGTGTGTAGTAAAAGAAGTGCAAGGTTCATTCCTATCTTAATCTTTTAGTTTGATTTTAGTTTTGGCAAAAAAGATCATTGAAGAGCTTGTAAGGAAATGGACGATTAAATTGAGAGGATCAAAGATAGTGAATGTGAGTGCCTTCAGCTGTTTGGCATCTTATTAAAGGATAAATGTATGGCTTCTTTTTGCTTGATATTTTGAGATAGAAATCAAATGAACAATTTTTCTTATCTTGGTTCAGTATACTAGCTGAGATATGACGAAGCTCTTTTTAGAAATGACCTGTGGTGCAACTTAAGTTGTAGAAAACATGTACAAGTCGTGTATCAAAAAAGCCTCTCCTCTTTCACAGAAGCCAGCTCATTGAGCAATTTTGAGAATACCTAATTCTTTTGGGTGGTCAAAAGAAAAGTATATGTTGTCAGATAGAGTTATGTGGATGCTTCTTAAGGGTTATGGTAGTCGCATTTTGTTAATGCTGAATTTGACGACGCTCAATAGACATTTTAACTAACCAATAGAACGTCTTATCCTCTTTCCTATATAGTTCATGACTCGCTTAAGGTTAGACGGTTGACTTTCAGATATTAAAAGCCACATACAATTGTTTGCTTAGAGTGAAGTTCATTTTCATGGTGTGATATTATGATATTATCACTGTGAAACTGGCTTAAACTTATCCCTTTTTGCCTTCTTTCCATTCTCTGACTCTCTGCCTTTTTCCTTTCTCACTCTAACTTGCGTTGTGTGTTTGGGCTTTTTGGGGATAGGAGCTCATAATGATTAGTTCGGAATTGACTGTAACAACTTGTTGATATTATTAGATGAAGAGGTAACAGAATAAATGCTTTGTGACAGTTGCAAAAGAGGAATAACGTTGAACTCAAGTTACCACTTCTTGTTAGATAAATTATGGAAGCTAAACTAGAACTTAATTTAATGGGCAATGTGTTGGTTTTGGATTGTTTTTGTGGATGCATCTGTCTTGTTTCTGACTCAGGAATTAGTTAGAAATAGTGGCGGAGAAAGAGGAGGAATGCCTGTTATTATGTTGTTGTAGGAGGGACAGTTTTGTTGGAATGTGCAGTCTTAACAGTTCAGTGTTGCATTCTGCATCCAGATGCAACAGTAAAAAATCGGAACAAAAGGGTTATTTAAATTTCCCTTGGTGACAGACTAATATATATATCTAACAACGGCACTTCCTAGTGACTCCTTTTCTTAGGTTGTTTCACTATCTCATCGAATGTCTTTCAATCTTTGTGTGAACTTAAAAATCATTCCTCTTTACGTACTAATGTTCCATTTTCAATTTTTATCTTCTGCAAGTAACTAAAACAGTTTCCCTGTTCAGGTTTACCAATTGCTGACGCACCCAAGAAAATAAGTGGCGTACATAAGAGGTGCTGGAAGTACATTGCAAATTTGAAGAAACCCGAGGGAAGTCTTGATCAAATAAAGAAAACCGAAGAAAGTACCCCTAATCCAGATGTTCAAGCTGCTTGAAGCTGTTTCCTCAACTGTTTTAGCATTGGGTTATAAATTTGTTTTGTTTTGTTTGTGGTGCCATAATGTCAATGAAGCTTCAGGCTGTTGTCTTTTACCGTCAAGTTATAGCAAATGGTGCCTTTGGAAAGAACTGATGGGAAATGTGTGGACGCATTAATGATGGACAACTTTTTTAAAATTAGAAGAGATTTGCTTTAGGTCAACAAGTCTTTCAGATAGTTTCTTTTAAATTTTCGTCTCTCTCCTTATTTATTGTACTATTTGTGCATTCAGCAATTTAACTTACCATCCACAACATCAAACGCGCAAAGAGTGTTTGTCCCATAAAAAGAGCAATTTTTGTTACTCTCCGGAAAAGATTTTCTATTTTAATTATCATTTTTGATAAAACACGGTAGGATAATTTTTTACTCTATTATACCTTTAGTTATTCTCATTGAATTAATGATTGAGTACACTTTATTAATCAATAGAGGTAAAAGGGTAAATTTATTATATCAATATTTTCTTTGTATGCTTTTATTTTTTATTGTTTCGCTTTTTGAGCTTTTGAGGTAACTTGATAAAACTTCAAAGCTAAACTAAAGTAGTTAAATTTAATATTTAGAATTTAAAATTTAAATGGTTGAAAAATATATGAAAAATGCTATAAGTTACAATTTTTATCATATTAATATGATGAAAAGTGCATCTTAAAATACTGGTCAAAATTTTATATAATTTGATCTTGATAAAAGGTAATTATTTTTTTAATAAGTGTGTGAAGTTATAATTTGATTAGTAAAAGTAAACGGAGAGCATCAACAACCAAAAGGGTTGTTGATTTAGTTAAAAAACCTAGGGAAAAGGATAATCAAATAAATTTGTTGTTCCCCTTGTGAACCACACGAAAAAGAAATTGTGTGTTTTGTTTGGAGGAAAATATTTTTGAATTTTCTTATATATGGTTGAATCAAATATTCAAAAAATAATTTTTTTTTAAAAATAAACTCATAAAAAACAATATATTTCCTAATAGAAGTAAGAAAAATAAATTACATATGGGATGTTTGTGATTTATTGTCTCCTTCCGATTCACCCAACTCTCATCCCTCTATCAACCCACCCTCGCCATCCCCTATCAAAAACATTTTACTACATATCATTAAATATTCTTGAAATAATATTTTTATAGTTATTTATCAAATATTAAAAAATAAACGGCACTTATTTTCAAAAAGTTCTTTTCCGTAGGAAACATCTTTTCCCTGGAAAATATTTGTACCAAACATATGGGCTTCGAACTGACAATTCAACACAATAATAAAAAAATACATTGCAATTAGCAATTTAAGAAAGAAAGCAAGAAAAAAGAAAAAGATAGAAAGAAAACATAATTGCAATTAGATATTAAGAAAGAACTAGATAAATCAAAAGAAAGAAAATACTCATAAAAGCAGCAAAGTCCCAACATAGTCAAATAAAGTCCTTTTCTTTCTGACCCCATTTCTCTCACGCTTCAAATCATGAAGTTTTCATGAACCCCTTTTCAGTATTTTCCTCTTTTCTTCAATCTTTGAGCTCAAATACCAGTTTTTGGGTGTTGGGTTTCTGCAAAAATGTCTACTTTTGACACTGTTAACACTGACATTGAGCTAAATGGCCCTGCCGACAATGCTAATCTTCGCCGTCACAGACGCCGGAGGCGCAGGAGGCGCCGGCGACGGATGCCATCCGTGGCAGGGAGCAGCGAGACCACTACTGATGGGAGCTTTCGGTTCTCGGATACCGACTCGGACCAGTCTTGGCACTCTCCTTTAGGTTCTGTGGCACGTGGGTCTTACCGTTACGGAGAATGTGGGTTTTCTATGAGGTCTGAGGGTAATTTGGTCCGTCGTGAGCACAGCAAAAGAGGGTCTTGTCCGTTGCCGGATGAAGAGATTGATTTGGAGAGTGGTGAGTTGGAGTTGAAAGTGCGTAAAGAGGAGAAAACTTGTAGGATTTGTCATTTGAGTTTGTTGAAATGTGGTGGCATTGGTGATGATGACCAACTACTGGAGCCATCTGGTGGAATGGCCATTGAACTGGGCTGTTCTTGCAAAGGCGATTTGGCAGCTGCTCACAAACACTGTGCTGAAACTTGGTTCAAAATCAAGGGAAACACGTAAGACAATGACTCTCTAGCCCTTGTTCTAGCTTCTGTTTTCATAAACTATGTGGTTTTCTCATAAACTTTCACTGGTAATTTTGTCAAATAAAACTTGATGGTGTTAAGTATAGTTCTTTATGTGTTTATCAACATGGAAATTCTGTGGCTACTTTTGTGTTGCTGGAATTGTGAAATGAATTTGCAGAAAATTAACTTCTGTCAATTGGAATTTCTTGGGTTCAATACTAAACCATAATTTTGAGGAATCTTAGTAGGTAAGTTCACTGGCTACCTAAACTTTCACTTTGTTTAGGTACTTAGATTCCATCTTTGTTTTAGTTTCTTGAGGTACTTAACTGATTGATATATTCAAGTTTCCAACTTCATTTATTTAGCATTTATTGCTTTCTTTAGCAGGTCAAATTTTTCTTCTCCTTGAATACCTATGTTGCTTAAACTCTCCAAATTTATTGCCGCATCCGTGTTGGATCCTCCAAGAATTCACTACTTTTGGAGGATCCAATATGCACTGTCGACATTTTTGAAGAATACATGCAACAGAGTTGGATAGTGTGTATTAAATGTTTTGGTATTTCAGAACACTAAATTTTTATTGATATTCTTATAATCTACTACATTACTCCATCTAATTTAGAGCATGTTGGGGTTGACTTATTTTAAGTGCTTTTCAACCAAAATATCTTTTAAGCATTTTTGTAGTGTTTGGACAAAATAAAATAGTGCTTTTCAAGTGGTTTGGCCTTGGGACTTCCATGTTGGAGGTCTCAGGTTCGAAACCCCTTGCCAATGAAAGCAAGGGGTTTGCCTTCTGGGTTGAGCTCGTCGCGCCGGCCTTGCCTAGTATGGGTTACCTTTCCTGTGTAATTTGTGAACTATTGCATAGGAACAGAGGTTTACCCTATGCACATCCAAAGGGAAGCGGCTGCGGGTTCCCCTCGTCATAACAAAAAAAGTAGTGCTTTTCAGCATTTGTTTTTAAGCCAAGACAAAAATAATTCAAAACTCACAAGTTTGAGTTCCTCACCCATAGCCAAAAGCCATAAGCCCATCCAAGCAGGCTCTTAGTATTTTGCACCACCAGCACATCTGAATCTAGATCATGAACTTTTTGCTGTGGTTGATAAATGACATGAAAAACTGGATATCAGTAATCAGATATATGTGACCTATATGTGACCTTGAAAGTATGTCCGCTAAATGGTGTGGTTTAGATTAAAAAGCATGTCTTTTAAAAAAAAATAGAAGTGAGCAATTAGTTTTGCATTTCCTCTGATGCATCATCCAAGAATAATGGAACATGGAAGCCATATTCTTTTGCTTTATTGTTGTAAATCATATTCATTTAAGAAAAGTTTCTATTAGGAGGAATTATTGAATTATGTTTGGAAGCATGGAAGAAATCGTCATACATTTCCTTCAAAGATACAGAAAATCTTTTAAGAGCCATTGAGGTCGTCTGCGTGTTCCTTTCACATAAAACGTTTCATCTGTCACTGTACGTATACTTCCACTACTAAAAAATCACTATTTTCCCTTTGAAATTTCCTGCTGGAAAATGTTCAGTGGCTATTCCCATAGATATTATGATTGAATTGCTGGGAAAAGAAAAAATAGTAATGGTTTCATATGGAAACATTTGTTTCCCACCATGCATTTTCCCAGTGAGCCGGTTTGGTGGGAAATGATTATGGAAATCATGTTCTACAAAACAAATTTTCCAGTGCTTGGTCAGTGGGAAAAATCTTTGTTTCTAGTAGTGTTCTGTTTATCAACATGTTTCATTGCCTGCCATGTTGCGTACTACTCTTACCATGGGGATGGACAGTTTCTTCCATGAGTTTTTTGTGATGTGTTGCATATTGTTCAACAATGACAGTGGTAAAGCCAAGGTTGTTAGTTCGTTTTCTTTTGCAGAAGGGGGACAACATACATAAACTTTCCAATAATTAGGGGGTGGGAATGTTGTACATTTTTCCTGTGTATTAATGAGCAAGCATGATGTTGTAATGTCCGTCTAAGGTATACAGCTGTATAGCTTAGAGGAAGAAAAATCGATAGTTGATTGTTTTGCAGTACCTTTTCTGTTACATCTTTTCTTTTCTGAGGTTTTAGCTTAGTTTTCAGTTTGTGGTAATCATCTATAAGCCAGCATGATAATATGGAACCGTCTGCAATCCCAAACCAAACTATATGCAGTCCTCCATATGTGACTCCACTTATCCTTGTTTGCACATCTATGATCCAGGGTGTGTGAAATCTGTGGTGCAGTAGCAGTGAATGTTATTGGAGGGCAGGCAAGTGAAGCCAGCAATGCTACAGTAGCCACTGTGGGAGTATCGAGTGCACCTGTAGTCCTTTCTGAAACCCAAAGATTCTGGCATGGACGCCGCATCATGAATTTCCTGCTTGCATGCATGATATTTGCCTTTGTCATTTCATGGCTTTTCCACTTCAAAATATTCCCCTGAATTTCATTTAAGATCGTCCTGGCTGGACTTGTTTTCAGTGACATCGTTAACAACTCAACCCTGGACAATTTATGAGTGCAGTAGCAGTGAATGTTATTGGAGGGCAGGCAAGTGAAGCCAGCAATGCTACAGTAGCCACTGTGGGAGTATCGAGTGCACCTGTAGTCCTTTCTGAAACCCAAAGATTCTGGCATGGACGCCGCATCATGAATTTCCTGCTTGCATGCATGATATTTGCCTTTGTCATTTCATGGCTTTTCCACTTCAAAATATTCCCCTGAATTTCATTTAAGATCGTCCTGGCTGGACTTGTTTTCAGTGACATCGTTAACAACTCAACCCTGGACAATTTATGATATAGAGGTATATTTGGGCTGAGGTATTTTCAAGGCAAGATAGCATTTTGATACAAGTCGTTGCACTTCCCAGGAGTGTTCCCCTGCAGTGCTCATTTGAGAAAATGACTTGTAACTGACAATGCAAGAGACGAAGACAACCAATGACTTATTTGTTCATCAAAAATCATGTGGAAAGAATTCTTCCCCACCAGTAGCAAATTATCCTCCGTATCCATGTTAATATCTCCGATATATCCATATTAAGCAGCAGTGATGGTGCAGTGTATTCTGTTGTATTTCATTATCGCACTTTTTGTACAAGTATTTTCATGTTCCTTAGTTTGTCAAGTGTGTTCCAGTCAACACTCCTGCTTCTGATATATTTAGCCTGTGTTCACTTGTAAGTTCTCTGCATCTCAGTAAACTGCCAGCCATTTATGGAGGGCTGTCTTATATTTGATTAGACTGTAAAATGACACTGTATTTTAGACAAGTTTTGAATGTTCTGAACTTCTAATCCTTTATATGCTATCATGGATTTGGAAACCTTTGAACACCATGCTATATTACAGTTTATCGACAAAGAAACTGGAGTTCGAAAATATATACTGTAAACTTGTATTTGTTACTTTGGCCAACAATTTGGTCCAGTTCTCCATCTACATCTCCAGAAATGTCAATTGAATTTGCATGATAACTTACAAAAGTGGGAGATACAGCAGTTCTCCCAGAAGGCAGGAGGAGGATAAAAATTAATACCTGCCCTCTAAGGGATGTTATGAAGAAACCTTTTGTGCCACAATTAGTTGATATTGGAGAATCCTCTATGAAAGATGTCTTTTTATGTAGAACTATATATACATATTTATTGCCTCATTCTTCTGAAATCCAAGGACGAACCATCTCTGAGTGTTTCCCGGGCATCTGAATCCATTCCCAGAGTGAAGAGTGCAGCTGCCTGAAGATAGAAAGCAGGGGGCCAATTGGAAAATTGTACTTGGGCTTGCATTGCATCTGCAAGCGCTTTTTGTGGGTTGTTACTCATTAGGTAACATAAGGAGCGCCTTGCAAGCACTGTTGGGGACTTAACATTTCCACCCTCAAGAAACTGCAGTGCAAACAAATAAGCTATTTGAGCAGTAGTCAATTTTTGATGGCTGGTAGATCACTACATGACTTGCAAAAAAATGGCGCATCTTATGGATTGACACAGGATATCCTTGTTTCTTTTTCTCTTAAAACTATTGCAATCATTTTAGGTGCAAAATCATGTGCAGTTCCCAAATTGATTGCTTACCTGTGTGTAGCATTTGATTGCAGTTGCAAAATCTTTCTCTCGAAATGCAGAATCGCCTGCTTTCCTAGTGTTCAGGGTCTCTTGTAGCTGATTAGCCCACATCTGAAAGGAAAGCTGTAAAAGCAAAAGCGTTTCACATAAGTTTTGTCCCTCAAAATCCAATGGAAGCTGCTGATACAAAAAAGTCTTCCCTCCCTCCAGTTGAGGGATTCTAAGAGTACTAACCTCATTAGCGATCCCCTCGTCCTCCTTGTATCCAGCCTTTTCTAATATCTCATGTATGGCAGTTAAATTGCATGTCGAACAAGCCTCACCAAGGGGTGTTAAAGATGCTTGGGCAGGTGAGGTGGTTTCATGAGCAATACTCATCAGAACGTTCGATGGAACCTTCGAGGTATATCACGTCAAATAACATGTACAATTTTAGAATAACTTTGTCTTCATTCAAAAAAGCCAAGGAAGATATGGCATGCATCAATTCTAAACAAAAGGAATAATTACATCTTTTTCTTTCTGAAGAGGTGTTAAGGATGTCACAAGAGATTTCACATTTGGCCTGTCACGAGGTTCATACCGCAAACAACGTGAAGCAAGTTGAACTAACTCAGTGCCATCATCGTTTGAGAAGTGACCTACCAAGCATGAGTCAATAAGCACCAGGAAATTCTTTTCACGTATAAGGTCAAGTGCCTGCAGAAGAAAACATATGAGTTTGAATCAGAAACGGTTCAGTTGGAACTATTTAAGATGCAGAGAATGAGTGAATAAATAGGCTTATTCATAAACATGTTGTTGTTCAAAGATTCTTCTATTGACCTGAGCCCACACAGTACTTTGAAAGTCTTACTACAACTATGTTTTCTGCGAGTCTTTTAGCCCTGTCAGAGATTTATATACAAGTAGAAAATAAGATCTTTTTACAGTTCAACTTTTATTTTTGTAAAACATCAGCCTGAGATGAGTTTAAATTGAGAAACACGATTAGTGAGAATTGACATAGTTGAGCCCATCTTGTTTGGGATTGAGGCGTAGTGTTATAGAAGGCTTAGATGAACCCCTTAAATCTCAATATAGAAAGCTCAAATCAAAGATAATGGGCAATAACGTATTTTCTTCACATCATTTCAAACCTTTGAATCATCGATGTTAAGGCCTGTGAAAATTACAAAATCAAACAAGGTCTAAAACTGAAGAAAACTTCACAAAAGCTGCTATTAAATTTAGGTGAACTCGGTGCTTTAACTGAAGTGAAAATAGAGGAGAACTGTAAAATAAAGGGGAGATCATCAAGCTATAACATCTGAGTGTTTATTAGCATATCCTCGTGCACATAGAAAGCTGTTATTAAACTCAATATCCTTTTTTTTTTCTCTTCTTAAAATCGGGAACAGCTTTAAAAACAAACTCAGCACTTACATGGCTTGGAGGAATATGCTTCCCGCTAAGAAGATCAAGCAGCAGGGCACCAAAACTATAAACCACACTCTCAGGGGTCACCTTACCTGCCATTACGATCACGATAAACCACTGAAGCAAATAACTGATTGGAAAAAGTGGATCATCTCCAATTGGTTTGATAAACACATGTTGAGGTTAGTTACTTGTTAGTCTTAGAAGATTCGGAGTTGTTCACTATTAAACTTCTTCATGTTATAGTATTAGACAACGATGATGTTAAATCCACGAAAATGCTAGAACTCTTTTAGCCAGAGATAATGAATCATTCTCGAAACAATGTATATAAGAACCAATTTATATAAACAGAAACCAAGAGAAAAGAAAGATATCTGTCATATTAGGTGAACCAATTAGATTTCAATCTTCTTTAGCTGTTTGTCAATGATCAGCATTTAAGTTGTTCCACAATTTGGTGGCGAATTACAAACATTTTGGTATATTGCCTTTGAATCCGAACAAACCTAGAATTTTAACAGGTGATAGTTGAAAACTTGATTGCAGCAGATGTACCTGTCTTTAAATATTCTGGAGGGGTGAAGGCCAAGTTTGTACTATAACTCTTCCCATCCCTACTGTTCTTCATTAAGCCAAAACATGATAGCCTTGGTTCGCACTCCTGTCATGTGTTGACTCATAGTAAGGACAAGGACATACAGATGGCTTGACGTTTATCTGAGCGCCAATACATGTAGGGTAAAGACTAAATGTAAACTTACTTCATCGAACAAAACTCTGTAAGAATTTAGGTCATGATATAGTTCTCTCCCTTTACTACTGCAATAGTCTAATGCTTGTGTTAGATATAAAGCAACTCTCAACCTCATCGCCCATTCCAATGGTCGATTATCCCCTGAATCAATTGAACCAACATAAACTACAGTTAGGCAAACTTTTTGAAAAAAAATCTTGTTACATCACGATACTGCAAGTTTTTGGCCTCATCCAGCAAGACAGTTAACGGTTTGGGTTAGATAAAGACTAGTTTAAATAGTGATTGCTTAAGTTGGCAATTCAAGCACATTAACCACACACAATGAGAATGAATTCGAAGGATATTCAATTGCTTTCTCTCAATCTTATCGATCTCAAAATCTGACAAAAAAAACAAGAAAATGGAGAAAAACTTACAATGAAATAAATGCTTAGATAATGTTTCATGATGCATAAATTCAGCCACTAGCAGCCTCTCATCCCCTTCACAGCAACACCCTAGTAAATTAGCCAACCGCTTACTCCTTAGCTGCCCCACTGTTTTCGCTTCAGCCTTAACAATGAACACAGTTTCCAAATTAATACACAACTAAATCCCACTTAGCTAGCACTAATTAACAATCAGTTTGACTCTCTAATCAGCTAAATCACAGCTCCTCTTTCATTAGTCACACAATTAAACACGCTATCACAGCAGACAAGAGGTTTTTGAGTTTATATCTCTTGGCAACTCAGAAAGCAAAACATATTTACGCGCCTTAGACTCATAAAAAAAGAAACAGGACTACAGTTGCCATCGAACTTAGAGCTGCAAGGTTCACAATGAACCATTTGTGCATAGTTAGTGGAAGTTAAAATGTACGCAGAGCTTATTATAATACTGCGGAAAATGCTAATTGAACCTCAATGAACACGAAAAATGAATACTGACAAGAAATTGGCGAGAATCAGGCCATGCTGACGACTGGAAACGCTTAATAGCTATCCAACGGCCATTACCATCAAGCCGACCTTTAAACACAACATTTGGGGCTTTATCTCCATGTTCAGAGACGATATTATCATAGGAGAAATTTGAGGTGGCAGCTTTCAGCTCCTCCAAACGGTATTCTTTGAAAGCTGGCAAATTTAACTGTTCATTCTCCGCCCATTTTTCTGAACAAAAAAGGATCAAAGATTGCTCATTTACATAAACCAAAATTGACTCTTGAAACTCCCATTTACTCAAAAAAACAAGAAAGAACTTACCAATATCGGCGGAATACATAATGTGGGACTTGATATTTGAAGACCATAAACAGAAACACAAATTGGAACAACGACCACCCATCATAAAAATTCACAAAATTAAAAAAAAAAAAACCTTTAGGGAGAGACAATGGGAAAATTTTCAAATTGTAATGGTGAGTTTCAAATTTCAATAACATTCAAATTTGTTTTCAAAATGACCAAAAATGAAAAATAGCTCCCCAAATTCTGTATTATGGGGTAGTTTTCTGCCTATTTATTTTGCAGTGATCAAGAATTTTAACTGCTATACATAATATCGATCCCAAAGGAAAGAGGGAAAATTGTTATTACATTACAGTCTCTGTTTCTTACGGTTGGGATAATGAAAGATTGAAAAAAGGGAAAAAAGGGCCTTTTTGACCAAAGCTGCGATTTTTATATGCTCTATTCTTTCGGAAGAATTAACGTTGTAATCATATTTGCGTTGACTAAAACAATTTCACAGCAACATGCATTAACGAAAATGAATTAATGATATATTCACTCCGTTTTATATTACTTATATATATATTATTATTTCAATTGAGATAAAAATATATACTCTCTTCGCCTTAAGTTAATTAAATTTTTGAGAGTTTTGTCAATTTTCAAAATATTTGAATTATTCAAAGTATGAATATTTAAAACTTTTTTCATATTTGTCCTATCATTTTATTGAAGTTTTATGGAAATAAATTACACTACATATTTATGATATCACAAAGGGCAATAATAGAAAGTATGTTATAAATTTTGTCTTTGAATGTTTTTTTTAATATGTGTGCATTACCTTATAAATTCGAAAAACGAATCCAAATATAGGCAATTCGTTCAATCTGTCAAAAATTTTATGGGCTCGGACTCAAGTTAATTTAAATTGGGTCACTCATTTTGAAAGAATTTTCAATTAAGTCTAATTTAAACTCGAATTTTAATCCGTTGTAAGGCTTTTTAATTGTATTGATGTAATGCATTTTTTCTATCGAGTTTATATTTTTTTATTATTTTTCTTTCCATTGTAACTTTTTATTTTTATTTTCTTGAGTTGAAATTCAAATTGTGGTTATAATAAGTAAATAATAATATTAAAATTATTGAGATTAAACGGATCAAATTGAGGAGTCATGACCTAATCCAATTTTTAACGTATTTGAGCCTAACCCAATTGAACACAAAGTAAATTATAACGAATTATTACTTAACTCAATTTTATTTCAATTCATTTGAACATTCTCAATTTCAATCCAGTTCGCGCGCTTGACACCTCTGGATAATAATAAAAGTGGTGCATGAGACTTAGTAGGGTAAAAAAACAATTGTGTTTAAAGTTAGTTGGCAATGAAAAATATATATATATATATTTTTTTTTAAATATAAGAGCAAATGTGGCCTTTTCTATTAAAAAAACTATTTGTCCTAAGTTATTTATCAATTTATAAATCAAAATATTAATTTCTTTTAAAGTGTAAGTATTGTAAAGTTATTCATTATCAACCTTTGTAGTACGATAATTATAAAACATAAATAGTGTACACTTAAATGATAAATTAGTCAAAGTACGTTATTACTTGAGTATAATGTTTTTAAGACACCAAAAAGGAAAAAGTCAACAAGTTATAAAATACGAAGTGAGTATTTATCATAAGTAATAAAAAAATGTTTTCTAAAACACTTATCTTATTCATTTGTTTGCTGCAAATATTAAATGAAATTTTCCTACAATGTGTATCGTGGTATAGTTGCTTTATTTTTTAGAAAAATGAAGGTTTTCTTCTTTTATTGTTTTTTAATAACGTCTTCTTTTGCTATAATTTTTTTAGATTTTATTTAAATCTTTTTGTAATACCTCACATTTTTTTAGAACTAAATTATGCTGCTGGAACGTATTTGAATAATTTGAAGGATAAGTATATCTATAAATTAGAGGACATTCATTCATTTGATTTCATATAATGTCATGTAAAATATTAGAATTTACATAAGTTGACACACGTATATCTTTTTATCAATTTTTTTGCATAAATAAATATATTATTTAATATAAAATTAAGTTGCCCAAAATAAATACGAACTAGAAACATTTTTTGGCGGACATGAATTTTCACTAGAATAGAAGCATAAACATTTATATGCTCCGACACAAACTGCATCAATGAAATGAGGTCCATGTTTTTTCTGGCAATCATCCATACAAAATGGTTTTTTCCTATCACAACCAGGAATCACAACATCTATTTGACATACTTCAAACTCGGCATTGAGAGAACTCGAGTCATTACGAACACACCTTAAAAAAGAAAAAAAAATTAATGGAGAGAAAATTAAGTATTTGAAAAGCAAATAACAATTGTATATACTATCAAATGATGTGATACAGTGGATGAGACTGCTCCTCACAGTGGATGAGACTGCTCTTCCCTTAACCAGAGATCTCGAATTTGAGCCCCAAGTATGAAAAAATCCTTGATAGGGAGTGATTCTCCCCAAATGAAGCCCTACACAGCATGAATCCAGGTATAATCGAGCTTCATGTGGGTACCAAACACCGGATGAAAAATGAAAATAAAATAAAATAAATAGTTGTATGTATACATACCGCAAATATAAGCAATGGAAAAAATGGAATAGCGGAAAAATGAACCAAGGTGTTCCATTGATGAAGAATATATTTATGAATAAACTAATGTTTTTAGTCTTTTATACTAGAGATTGTGTAATTATTAATTTGACTAATGTACAATAAATGAGGATTATTTTTAGTTGCCACATTAAAACAAGGAAAAGTGGATCTACTTAATAATTATTAATTGACCAATATATGTGCTTCATTGACCATCAAATTTCAAACAAAATGTTAAATATTTTAGAACAAAAAATCTAATCAATTTCACCTAATTATTCTAGCTTTAAAATTTATCTTGGAAAATAAAGTGATCGCAATGTGGTCAACTAATAATGTCTTTTATCCTTTTGTGATTGATTTGGCTACTTGTTTTGTTATACTGTATATCATTACTTCACTATTAATAGAATAATTTTACTAAATCACTCTCTAAATATAATATTTAAAAAAATATAATAGAAAAACAACTATAACCAATAATAAGGATAAATCAAACATAAAGTGTAAAATTTTGTGTGTAGTTTTTCAAAGGATAATCCATTATGGGTTATGCAAAAACTTACGATTGAATAGTGTAATTGCGTATATGTTGAATAGAAACATGACTTGTATAAAAAGATGAGGACAAGTTAGGAGAGCGATTATGACTTATAGCTTTTATTGAATGTACATACAATAATAATAAGATCACATAATTAAACCCCTGACATGTCAATTTATCAATTATGGAGGACTAATATTCTACAAGCTTAGCTATATAGTTTAAAAAAAGAACTATAGAGCCTTCTTGGTTTGATGTTTCACCATGTTTGGTAGCAAGTCTAGACCTTTGCATCCAACAGGGGAAAGTAAAGGGAGCTGTGACAAATATAGCAACAAAACTCCACCTGGGCTCCCTCTGGATCTTCTGGCGATACATTGATTCACTTCAGAAGTTTTTTCTGCAATCAAGTTTTCATCTGGAAGATTTCTTGATTTCTACCATTTAGGACTGCTATACAAATGGAGAACGCCTGCAGAACCTTCAGTGACGTGCTGAATTCGACTGAGAAGATACCATCCTTAAACCGGGACAAGCTGAAGACGGGCGTGCTGTCCTGTTCTCCCCCCTGCCAAACAAGAACAAAAAGATCATCATTGTGTGACATTGGATCAAAATTGAAAAAATTTGGAGTTGCATATTTTGTAGTTATGTAGATCATACCTGGGGTAGAAGTTCAAATCTTTCAGCATTAAGTTCGGGTTTGAGACAACTGGATATTGTTCGATGATTGACAAGTAATTTTATTTGGCAACCCAAATCCCATCCACCACAATCACAGGATCCACCTGACTTCCATCTCTCAATCAGTGAAGAAGGCTCCCCTTTACTAGGTAGGCTATGTGCACCCCCAGGAAGGATAGCTGTCATGCTAAGATCTTCAAATGAATTTGTTAAACCTGAGGCTGAAATATCATTGCAGCCGCAATCCTGATGGTTACTTTCACTAGGACACGTAGTGCTTCTGTTGGGTAATTTGACAACAATAGCTGCAAGCTCATCATTTGGCTGATGTCTAGCATCTGTTGCAAACAAAACAAACTCCCTAGTCCTAAACTGTGAGTCAAGTTTGTGTCTGTTCGATTCGGAGAATGGAACATCAGAAACCTTCATCTTGCCTACGACATTAGGCATAATTCCACCGCCTGTGTTTTTTCCGGCTTGATTTAACCAACTTCCACTCTTTTTCTTTGTCTCGTGAATGGTGAAGAAAGTGTAAATCCAGCAACTATTGTCCTTCAAAGTAGAACTAAATTTCTTCATTGTGGCTGCTAAAATGTCAACTTCATTGTCAACTGCAAATGTGAACAGTGGAAGACCATTCTTCACAGCTACTTGGAGGAGAGCTTGCAATGTTGATGGTACATGTGTGCTTTTAGAATGTGGATCATTGATATCAATCAATCTACAGCCCCTCAAATCCAGTTTGACTTTCAATGAGCGTTTTGTAGGAGATTCACCGCGTTTCGTGGATGATCCAGTAACGTTATCACAGTTGCCTGTCTTTGGCTTCAGCAGTGGGTCTAGCAACCTCCTTAAAGGACTAGTCCGGGCTCGGCCAGTTGTGTCTGATTTATTGCAGCCTGTCTCAAATGAGGACGAAGTTTGAGGTTTATCTGAAGCAGATTGATCTGCAGGATGTTTGACCCCCTGTGATACAGTCGTATCTTTCATACCAGAAAACTGGCCAATCCTTCCTATTGCCATGCTAAACCGACGAGTTGGAGAAGAATTTCTGACTTTTGTAGTTTCTGAAGAATCAGGGGCAATTGGATTATTAAGCATGGTAGTTGACTTCTTTTCTAGTTTGTAATTGACTCTGGGTGGACTGGGAACCTTTTTACCAGAATATGCTGAAGCCTGAATTGTCTTAGCTGAAGAGCTAGTATCCTTTGCGTCTATTGAACTCGGTTGTCCCATTTTCGACTCACCAGCTACATAAGGGAGGGGGCAGGAATTAGGCATATCAGGAGAGAATGATCCATGGTAGAATGTAGAAATAAATCCACAAGAAAAGCTCCGTCTGCTTGGTTTCACCACTTCCTGGTTTCTAGCTACTGAATCAGGTGGGAAGCAAGTACTGAAGCTGTTAGTTTCTTGGCCAGGTTCTGGTACTTGACGAGCATCTGATTTATGTTTCTCTATGAAATCAAAATCATCAACCCCATGACATGATTCTACTAGCTCATTCTCTCCTTTTGGGATACATTCTCTATCTTGGATCTTGATATCCCCCTCGGAACCTGTTGTTCTCTTCTGTGCCTCTACATCAAGTGATTTCCTAACACGTGAAGTCCTCAGAGGGAGTTGATCTTTGCTGTGTTCTAGCAGATTTATTTGACTATCTTGGATCTTGATATCCCCTTCGGAACCTGATACTCTCTTCTGTGTCTGTACATCAAGTGATCTCCTAACACGTGAAGTCCTCCGTGGGTGTTGATCTTTGCTGTGTTCTAGCAGATTTATTTGTTGATTCTCGTGAAGAAATGTAGCTTCTCCAGGTTTTAGGTTCTTCAAGTGTCCACAACTTCCTGATTTGACATCACCATGAGTGTCATTAGGCGGAGATGCATAATGTGATTGTGATGTAGGACGATGAATCCTCCGATGGGCAGGGGAGCAGCTTCGGGCTCTACTAGAATTGGATGAAGATCCCTCCATTGAGAAAACTGACAAAGTATTGCTGCTTGACGGTGAACACACACTACTTCTACAAGGTACATTCACATGTTCGTGTCGCCATTTTTCAAGAAAACGCCAATCTAGGACGCCGACACTGAAAGCTTTGTCCTGTAGATTTTCCCCCTTTTCCAGATAACTAGGCAACCTTGACATGTATTTAACAAGCTCCTCATTCTCGATTCTCTTCCTTTCACCATTCTGCTTAGGCTGCCTTTCCATTTGTTACACCTCGCATGAATTCTCGAATCCCTGGCAGAGGTAAAAAAGGAAACGCAAGAGATTATTCACATGTTTAGCCCCTTTTGATAAAAATTTGTTGCATTAGACTATAGTGTAACAAGAAACATTAAGTGCAAAAGCCAGAAACAATTACCCATGCTGAATTTTAAAGATGCACTGTTTCCCTTCAGGATATTGTTTCAGTAATAATAATTAATCATTAGATGTCAGTAGCCAGGAATTAGGTGCTATACAATGAACATAGGTCTCATGGTTCCTTTCATTACAAAGATAAAAAGTTGAAAGTGATAGGCATAAAAGTTATTTTATGAACTACAACAACTCAAAAAGTTTGTTGTTTTTATATCTTAACATGGGTTGTCTCTTGTATATGCAGACAAGGAAATATTAGATTCCTTGCTTAAATCTTCCTTTGCCTCATCATTTTCACTTTTTTAAGTATCCGTGGTACCCATATCAGCTTGGGCATACCTCGACTATTCTGAGAGGTACCTTCTACCTAACATCATACAAATACCCGATAACTCCCCTGGGTATTATCACACAAATACCGGATTACTCTGGCCACCAAGGAGGCAAGAATTAGGCAGATACATGATCACTCGACCACACCCTTGGCACCTTAATTTCCTTATTCTCAGTTTGGTTAATTATGACTACATGATCCTGATGACCAACCAGAATCAGAAAGCTCAACACAGTATTCCTTAAAAACAGGACTTGATCTACTTTACACCTTTAACTTTTCCTCCACCTATTTCCCTTAAAAGTTACGACACACTTTTGGAAATGGAAATTCCTTTCCTTTTTTTTTTTTTTAACTATCATCAAGTTGGCTTGATTCAATAATGGGGTGTATTTCATTGATTACAGATTATAGTTTCCAATTTAAAAAAGACCCCAATCCATACACATAATAAATTTAATCAAATTATCTTCAAGGCTGGAAGTATCCTTAAAAGACAGAAACATGATTAACCCCACATCACCCAACACCCCTTTTTCCTTTTCTAAATATATAAACATCGATAAACATTGATCCATTTTAGTTGATTCTGAGAAAATAAAAGATGTAAAATTGGGAAAAAGATATAACAAAGAAAGGAACTGTCGGTTGACTTTGTTTTTCCATAAACTGCTCATTTTCTTTCTCTAACCAAAAATTAATTTAATATTTCAATAACATTTTAAGGGAGCAGTTGGGCATAAAAAGGGCAGCCACCGACATCCTCCAGGGTCCAAGAAAGTGCTGCACCACCCGAGGGGTGTAACATAACAAGATTAGTCCAGTTCCTCAAAGGCTCCCGTCCATTGCAGGGTAATAGGAGCCGAATGTACGGACCCCTATGGTTAGAGGCTGTTTTCGGAATAACCCATAAGTAACACAGAAATAAATTTATCATTACTCCGATCTCCCTTTAATGGGGTTCTTCTATTTCTCATCATGCATCTATAAAAGAGAGATTGCAGAAAGGAACAATAACATTTTATAACATGAGAATAATTAACAAGTGAAAAAGACAGGAAACCAAACAGTCATATCATACCCATCCTGCAGAGAGAAAACATTAAAAGAAGAGAAGAGAGTACATACCTAACTCAACAACCGCTCCAGGAGCAAATCAAACAAGTCACTAAAACATGAAGCTGCAAATAATTTCTGTCGATCGATGGCCTGTTTAAGCCGGTGGTGAAACTAATAATTACAATTTACAAGCACATTAAAAAAAAACAGAGGAGAAAGCAAGAGAAGTAGTAGTTCAGAGAAAGGAGAGTATCATGATATAATTCAGTTCCAAAATGATGAATTAGACAGAGAAAAAGGGAAATAAAGTGAAAAGATGTTAGTGAGCTGCACTTTTTTTTGGCTGTGCCTGGCGGAGGGAGGAAGAATACGTGGGTCACGGGCTGGTAGGGGCGCTCTTTCGACTCCACATACTTATAGGGATACCCTTTTTTTATTAATATAAAATAAATATTTTCTCGACATTCAGAATTTATGGACCTAATTAATCCTGATGTTTATTTAATTTTGTATCTTACTTCCTCTCTTTTAAAATACCTAGTTTAATATACGTAGTTTGCACGTATATATAAAATAGTAGTTATTATTAAGATAAATACAATTCATATAAATAAAATCATAGTTTTAAAATATGATCAAAAGATAATTATGTCTAAAAAGAAGTCTTTTAATGAAAGGCAAAAAATTTAAATAATATTATTAATAACCTTCACACTTTTAATATAATATAGATAAATAGTATTTCAAGGTTTAAAAAAATTGATCTTATTCTTTTAATATTAATCTTGTAACAATTGGATAAAATTTATTTTTTTGACATATGTTGATGTTACATATGTGTTTTGTTCCCATCTTTTATTGATGGTCCTCAATTTTCACTCTTAAATATTTAAAATATCGAATTTCATTTTCATAAAAATATAAAAGAATTATCCCGATATATAATTTTGAATATCCTCATCTCCAGGCTAATGTTTTGAAATAAGAGACAAATATTTTTTCACTAAAATTTCCTTTATTTTTGGTATTAAATCTAAAACTTTTTAAAAATTCCTTATTTTCGGAATTAAATTTGAAAATTCTAATTTAAAAATAGAACAATCCTCGCTCTATCGTGGTTTTTTTATTGGGAAAATGATGTGATGTAGCGTAGGCAGGTTGCAAATATTTTAGCGAAATCAAGGGAATTTATTGCTTTCTGTTTGGATTATACAATACTAGTGCCAAACGTCCCATCATATGTGTATCTATTTGAAAGTATTGAGAGTTAATATTTTAATATAACTTTTAGATATTTTAATTTTTTAAATTTATAGTATGTTTTAAATAATTTTAAAATAATACATATTATTTTTTTCGTCTGAATTTATGTGATCCTAATAAAATTTTAAAAATTAATCAAAATTTTTATGTGTCATTTAAGTATTTAAAGTAACTGATTTACAATACTTTTTATATATGTTATCATTTTTGTTTCAATTTATGCGCCATTAATAAAATTTTATATGTCTACTAAATATTTTAAATTGTTAATTATTGAGATATAATTTTTTTTTCATTATTTCCAAACACACGTAATTTATTACTATCTCTATCCCATTTTATGTGACATCGATAAAATTTTAAGACTAAACTCATTTTTTTAGATGTCTTGTAAAATTAATTTTTAAGAATTACAATATTTTTATGTTGTTTCCAAATACATATTAATTTCTCTATCCCGTTTTATGTGACACCGATAAAAATTTTAAAATTCATTTAATTTTTTACATGTCTTTTAATTATTTTAAATTGTTATTTATCACAGTGTTTTCCAATTTTTTTCTTTTAAATTTTTAAATATATAACAAAATATAAAACAAGATAAATAAATCAAATGGAAGAATCACATAAGAAGTACAAATGTACTCTCAAGTTTTTCAAGTGGGCATATCGACCTAGTCCAACAAAATCACAAAAAATAATCAAATCGTCCATGAAGTTTTGTGTAGAATTTAAAAATAGAACAAAGAAAAAAATTTAAATAAAAGAACTATCAAAAAATTATGAATATATCTTCAAAGTATTCAAATAGACATATTAATCTACTATTTAACACACACATATATATAATGCATAAGTATAGATATAAATATAGACATAGATATTACATTATAAAATATACATATATCATCAGAAGCATTTCGAGTTACAGTTAGAGGGCAAAGGTGACAACATGATAATGTGTATACGCTGGAAAAATTCTTTGCGTTGGTTGAAATAACAAAGTCAGTTATAGTTACAACCTCTAAACAATTAGAAGCATTTCCTGTGGACGATGGAAGGACCAGCTTCATCATACTCTGCCTTTGCAATCCACATTTGCATTTCAAAGTGAAATGAAACAATTTCACAAGATAATGATATACAGTCAAACTTCTCTATAACAAC
>JAOTQR010000092.1:23321351-23335967 GCA_025774065.1 Solanum ossicruentum | reverse complement strand
AAAATCATGCAATTCAAGAGTGAAATCATGTGAGAAAACTTAATGTAAATCAACCCACCAACACTTGGTAACACCTTTATGCAAGATACATTGAAACACCTCATCAAATCTTATCATAGAACATATGTTAACAGCTCAAAACATGCTTAAACAATCCACATTTCATGAAAACCCAATATAGTTTATAATCAATTTATAGTAAGAAGTACCCATAGATAAATTAACTTGAAAACATGCAATTTACATAAAAATGAAGGTTGGGTACCATAGCTTAAAGGATCCAATGGTTGAAACCCACATATCTCAACTTTGGAGATTTTCTTGATGAAAATGTGAATGAGAACTTGAAGCTTGAATGAATTTCTTGAATCCAGAAATGAGTTTGTAACACTTGAATTTTAGTGAAATATTTGGCTTAGTGTTAGAGAGGATTTTGAGGAATGTTTTAAATGATATGGAGTTGAAAAATGACTAAGTATAGGCATTTTATGCACAGGAAGGCTTAGGTCCAAGACCCCTAGGCCTTGGACCGAAATAAAGAAAAGAGAAGACAAAAATGTACAGGTCCGTACCCTGGCCGCGTTGCGCCAGGGGCGCGGATCGTTCTGTTTTTCGTCAACTTTGGAAAATCAAATTGTGATACGGTTTCTCTAAAATCAGAGTTATACCCATAACCCACTCAATTTTGCCCCCTGATCATGAATATAAAGTCAGATTTTTGATATCACGCATGAATTTTGAGATATATAGAAATTATGAATTTGGGCATTTCTGAGGCACATTTTTGGACACTTTTTGGGGCGTTTCAAAAAGTGAAGTTGCAACACAACTGAAAAAAAATAAAAATGATAATGAGTGATTGGGGTGGTGAATATGAATTCTTCTTTGAGGAAATATGTTTGAAATATGGCACCATTCATCAAAGAACCTCTTACTTACCACTATCCAATGGAATTGCAGAAAGAAAAAATAGAACACCTAAGGAGATAATGAATGTCATATTAATTAGTTCTGATTTAACCCAAAACTTGTGGAGGGGGGGAGCTATCCTTATGGGTAATCATATACTCAATCAAGTCCCCCATAGTAAAACACAATTTATTCCATATGAAAGTGGAAAAAGAAAAATCCCAACCTTGAATACTTGAAAGTATGGGGATGTTTGGCTAAGGTCCAGATTCCCAAACTTAAAAGGACAAAAATAAGATCAAAGACGATTGATTATATGTTCATAGGACATGCTATGAATAGTAAAGCATATCGACTTTTGGTGCATAGATCATAAAATCATGTCATTCATAATAGTACTGTAATTAAATCAGATAATGCTAAATTCTTTGAAACAATATACTCGTATAAGAAAGAATATAAATCATCTTATGAAGGTATAAAATGACCTCGAAAAGAAACAAAGGAGAGTGAACACAATGAGTAAAATCCAAGGCGTCGCAAACGTCAAAGGACATATACTTTCTTTGTATCAAACTTTGTAAATTTTTTGTTAAAAGATGAGCCTCGAGCCTTCAAAGAAGTTGTGACTTCTTCCGAAGCATAACATTAAAAAGATGCAGTCAATAGTGGTATTGAATCCCTAATGAATAATCATACATGGAGATTGGTAGATCTTCCTCCTAGAAATAAACCCTTAGGGTCCAAATGGATTTTTAAAAGAAAAATAAAGCTGATGGAACTATTGATAAATATAAAGCGAGGCTCATTGTTAAAGGATATATATAATATGAAGATCTTGACTACTTTAATACGCACTCATCGATAATTAGAATCACATCAATTCGAACGTTAATAGCATTAGCTACAGTGTACGGTCTAGAAATTCATCAAATAAATGTCAAAATAGTCTTCTTAAATGGAGACTTGGAGGACGAAATCTATATGGAACAACTAGAAGGGTTCGTATTTCCTGCAAATGAAAAGAAGGTGTGTAGACTTGTTAAGTCATTGTATGGACTAAATAAGCACCTAAATAATGACAAGTAAAATTGGACTATACAAGGTTGCCAAATAATTATAAAATTAATGAATGTGACAAATATGCTTACATTAAGAACATTCCAAATAAATTTTTCATTGTTTGCTTATATGTGGATGCTATATTAATAATGAGTAACGACATTGCTAACTTAAATGCTACTAAGCATATGCTTGCTAGTAAGTTTGATATGAAAGACCTAGGAGTTGCTGACTTGATATTAGAGATTAAAAATTTACAAAACTCCTTAAGGTCTAGCATGGTCTCAATCTTATTATATCCGAATGGTACTAAAAATATTCAAGTACTTACACTAGAAAAGTGTTAAAACCCCAATTGATCTGAACCTTGATCTTGCTAAGAATAAAGGTGAAAGCCAGTCTCAATTAGATTATACCAGAGTGTTGGGAAGTTTGATGTACATCATGAACTATACGCGACCATATATAGCTTGTGATTTAAGTACATTGAGTCGATGCATAAGCAATCCCAACAAAATCATTGGATGGCAATGAAACGAGTTTTGAAATATTTAGAACACACTCGAAACTTTGCTTTGCATATAACAAGTATCCAATAGTAATTGAAGGATATTATGATGCAAACTAGATTACTGGGTCAACTGAAACTAAATCTACAAGTGGATATGTTTTTACTATTAGTGGAGGAGCAATATCATGGAAATCATCCAAACAAACATGTATAACTCGATCTACAATGAAGGTTGAATTCATAGCATTAGACAAGGCTAGTGAAGAAGCTGAATGAGTTTGAAATTTCTTAGAAGACATTCCATTTTGGCCCAAACTAATGGCTCCTATATGCATACATTGTGATAGTCAAGCGAAAATAGGGAGAGCTAGGAGCATTAGGTATAACAGTAAGTCTCGTCACATACGCTGAAAACACAATACAGTTAGACTACTCTCTAATGGAATTATCATAAATGAATATATAAAGTCAAAGGATAATGTTTCATATCCACTTACAAAAAGCCTAACTAGAGAGGGAGTTAAGAGAGATCATCAAAGAGAATGGGACTATGGCCGAGGACAAATCATCGTAGCGGTAACTCTACCTAAAAGATGGGAGATCTCAAGGTCTAGGTTCAAGGAGATTAAACAAAGTCATTGATGATGATTCAACATTGTCAAAATTTTTATAAGGTTCATTCTTATGATGAGACAATGTTCATAAATAAGGATAAGGTATTATGACCTTCTAATGGTTTCTAAGTTTGACACAGGGTATATCAATTAGTGTTTCTACGGGATAGCACATCTAGAAATCACCTATGTAAGTGTGAAGTGTAAGTCGCTTCAAGGAGAATTCAGTAAGGCCAATTCTACACACTTATGAACCAGGAAGTGTTTATGGCTGAAACGAATAAAATAAGGAGAATCATATATAGTAATAGGTTGATTGTGTGACATATGGTTGTCTATATATACGCCAAAGCTCAACGGTTCAAAGATATCAAATATACCGATTGATCGAGTATATCCAACATATGTTCACTATGAAAAGATTAAAGGGAAACCTACTTATCCAGATGCAACTAATCCTTGCTTGTAAAGTATACACTTGTCCGTTCTTTTCTTAGAGTTATTTCCCATTCATGTGGGGGGTTATTGAGTTTAAAAGGTGTGAATGATAAATGAAGAGTTATAACTTTTCTAAAAAAGATTGTGACATTTCCAATAAGGCACAATAAACACTTTTTTTTCTCTATATATAGAGAATTTTCCTATAATTTCTAATGAGTTTTTTTTTTACTTCTTCTTCTACACAAACAAATTCTAGTGTGCCTTACTGCTATTGAGTAGTTCGCTGACACCGTGGTTTTAGGTACCGATATACCGGTGAATAAAATTGTTCTATCCTGCGAGAATATATTCCATTAACCTCGGGCACTTGAGGGGAATAATTTCCTTAATGACACATTATGTATTCAGTGAGCTTGATTTTCTTATTGTCAATTTTATTTTTTGATTTTCTTTACAGATTTTGTTTTCATTACTAGTTTTAGTTTTTGGTTTTGAAAACTTGATTATTAAAATCTTTGTGATTATTATTTTTACAAAATTTTGTTCTGCAAAAGTTTTGTTTTACAAAATATTTTTCTACAAAAGTTTTGTTTATTGCAAAAGTTTTTGGACTACATATTTTAATAATACATGTTGAACAACAATTCACAATACTCAATTGAAAAAAATCCAAAAAAGCAAATGGCAAGTACAGACCATGAAAGTGCAATAACTAAATAAAAATTGGTTACACCAGTAGTATAAACTAAAGAAGTAGTAAAATTTTCACATTCATTTATAACATATGACAGATTAATCGGAAGGCACATTAGCCAATTAATGATGATCTCTTGATAGTTAAGCCATTTTAATTAAGCTATTAAAAATAATTTTGTGAAAATAAAAGCAACATTATGGTTGAACTTGGAGGATGTAAAGATAAGATATGATAATGACTTAGACTCGTTACTTTTAGTGTAGGTATTATCTTCAACATGATTCTTGAAAGTTCTCAATAGCCTGGAGAGCAGCTTACCATTTTTCGTCATATCTCCAGTTCCAGTTCACTTTCTCTTCAATAACATAATGTTATTCGAAATTATAATACAAACTACTCAGACATTTCAAATATATATATAGTACAATAATCAATATCACTTGAATCTCTTCTTACCACGAAATGGCACCTTTCAACTCCTTTTTGTGTGATAGTTATTTCCTCGTGTAAACTTATGTATTCCTCTTTTGCCAAAATAATAACATAGGAATCATGATTATGTTTCTTTATATTTAGTTTGTTTTGTCAATACGAAGAAAAACATGTACAAGTTATTTAGTTGCTTTAGCTATATTATAGAACGCCTTATAGCTACATTAGTATTTAGTACTGTTGTGATAGAATGTACAGCTCATAAGAGACATTTAAGCAATTGATTTTTTTTTAAAAAAAAAAGAGTAAAGAGTTCATAAAAACAAAAGAATATATGTATCATAGATTGAATGATACAAAATAACGCACTTAATTTTAAAAAAAAATCATGAAGAACTTTGAAAGCAGAAAGAATATCTCTAAATTAATAATCTCTTAAGAAATATAAGAAATATAGGATTAGAGTTTAAGCTATGTCGCAATAATTGGGGTGAAATACAAGCTAGCGGCCATGAATATCCCTAGCAATAAATCATATCCATAAGAATAATTAAGATATATCTATCAATAAAATAAATAAAAGGGAAAAGGTCATATATGCTCCTTAACTTTTTAAAAATATCTATGTACACCCTCGTTTGAAGTTCAGTCCTCTCGTGTCCCTGTCATCCAACTATTGGCCCTTCTATACCATTTTGTCCGTTTTTTGCTTAGCTGAAACTATGTCTTTCCCCTAAAATTAAAATAAATTATCACATCAACTTTAAAATTCTATATGACATTTACATACATTGCACAAAATATATACACCCAAATATAATCCAATCCGTGAATAATACCCAACCCAAAACCTATTCCTTTTAACCCATTCTCAAATCTCTAATCTGATCCCAAATTTGTTGGTCCAAATATCCCTTCTTCCAAATTTGTCAGTCCAATCATGGATTTTACTTTCTCGTCAATTTTGCCCATGAACTCTGTTGTGATCGCTGTGAGTTTTAAGCTGGCAGGATTATCTGCTTTCTTGGCAGTTAGCACATGTAGTAAATACAAGTGTTATCCACCTTGTCCTATGTCAAAATCAATGACATGAATTTTGTTTGAAGGATGGTCAGCTACAGCTTCAACAATGACTAAATTAGCTGTCATGAAACTTAGCTCCAAACATGGGGATATCTCATAGAGATTTTGGGCAAAGATTGTGTACTCTTTGCCCTTTGTTGGTCGTGTAAATGATGGGCTATGAATGGAGCATTTGAAGAATCGAGAATTTAGTCATCATAGAATTTATCGAAATTGGTGAAAATTCAAACGAAACAGAGAAATCTACAAGTGAAAAGGAGAAATTGGAGATGCTTACACGTAACTTCTAGGTTTTAAGTTATGAAGATAAAATCCTAAACCTTGCTGAAATTGTTGCTGCTGTTGAAACTCAACGAGTGATCACTTCTCGATTGAAGAGGATCTCCGGTGGAGATTCTAAGAAGTACCATCAGGGAGAATCGATGAACGATGGCGAAATTGAATTTGTGACTGGGGGTTGCTATTGGAATCAAGTTGGATCTCCTACTGGCGCCGCTGTAAAAGTCTGAAACTCCTCCAGATAAATCCGAGGATGTTCCTTGAGGCTAGAGGAAAGTCAATAATCAAGATGAAGTTTTTGGGGTCTGATTAGGACTTTGAGAATGGGTTAAGAGGTTTTGTTTTTGGTTCGGGTATCATTCAGGGATCGAGTAATATTTGGGTGTGTGTGTTTTGTATAATGGATGTAAATGCCATGTGGAATTTTAAAGTTGATGTGGCAATGGATTTTTAATTTAAGGAGAAAGGCATAATTCCGGCAAAGCACATAACGGACAAAGGGGCATAGACGCACCAATAATTGGACGGCAAGGGCACGGGAGGGTTGAACTTCAAATGGAGGGTGTATGTAGACATTTTCGAAAAGTTAAGGGACATATTTAAACTTTTTCCTTAAATAAAAATATTTTTGATAATTCAACCAGCAATCATCAGACTTAGCAAAATGGAAGAGAAGGATAAATTTTGATGTGAACAGGACCAAACTTTTAATCCTTTTCATCGGCTCGTGAGAGAGAGTAGGATTCAATATAAATTTATATGTGTCCCTATATTATATACTTATGCCGAGGAAAAAAAAGTACATATGATGGAATATTACATTACATGTATTTTTATGAAAAAATGAAGACGTACAATTGAATTTGCTTTTTGTATAACCCTTTTATGTCGTGTTCATTCTTTTACTTGTTCTCTTATAAATAAGGGTATACATACAATTAACTAGATAATAAAAATCAAATATTGTAATTTATAGTATTGCCACCTACCATTTCACTACAAGGAGAATTATAGGGTTCGACTCTATAACATGATTTTCTTGGTTATGCCAAATCTAATAATCATTGCAAATCTTTATTCTTCTTTCAAAATTACAGGATATTAATTGACCACGTCGCATTAAATTATTAAAATACATTTATTTTGAAAATTAATTAATAAATAAATATACGTTTAGAATTATAAAAACTAATTTATATATACTTTTTAAACAATAATACTTCATGTAATTGTTAATTATAATAAAAGCTAAAAGGATAGTTTGTTTGATCATGATGGATTATATGTTTGATAAAAATTTTAAATATTTGATTAATGAAATATTCAATCAATTATACATTCTATCAGTTATCTCTAAAAACTAATCCATCAATTAAGCGTAATTATATTTTTTTACACTTTTTCAATCAATTATTTTAGCTTGATCAAACAAACACATCAATCTAGGTAATTAGATTCAATTCAATTAATTTGTGGCTTTCTAAAGTGAAAGTCAATTTTCTGAATTAAACTTTGCATATAAGAAAGCTACACAACTCCTATAAATAACAAAAAATGATGATTTAAAATATTTTTAAAAATAAGAAAATACAATTAAAAATTGTTTAAATTATTCTATTTAGAGTATATTTTACTAAATGATTTCAATTTGTCCTACTTAAGAGTTTGAGAGTTCAAACATACGTATATAAATAGGAATGACAATGGGACGAGTGTGGGATAAGACCCGCATAAATCCGCGAGGATTTTATCCGGTCCCGCTCCGTCCCATTCCACATAACATAATATTTTATTTTTTACCTGTCCCATCCTACCTCGCATTAACTCGCCCCATTCTGTTCCATCTCGCAAAATAGTATACGTGCTCTAAAATTATTTTTTCTTATTAGTCTGTTGATGTTTGTGTGAACTGAATTAATTTCTTATAAGATTCCCAATGTTATAAGAAATTAATTTCTTATAAGATTCCCACTGTTACAAAATAATCATTTTCTTATAAGTTTGTAATAAATTTGTTATAAGCTACTAAAAACAGAAAACAAACTTATTAGTCTTGAGTGAACTGAATTTTGTAAGTCTTGTTGGGCCCTCTGCTGCAAAACAGTAAACTCTCAAAATAGTGAACAAACTTTTATTGCTCACATATAACATAGCTGAGATTTTATACACTCACAAAAATACTTTAAACAGAAAATACACAAAAAATTCTACTTGTGAGCGTTTTAATTTGGACGTACAGTGAAGAGAACAATTTGTTTCTATCAGGCATCAGTGAAGAGAACAGACTCTAATTTTGTGTAAAAATTTATTTTTAAAAAATTCTAATTCGCAATCGTCCCGCTTGGGTTTTTTTTTCAAAGAAAAAATCTTTACCCATTCAGCTCCACAAAAATATTAACCCGCACTCGCCCCGCAAAGATAATAACCCGTCCCATTGCCATCCCTATATATAAATTTAAGAATTAATAATATCATGAATTTTGAAGCTAATGAGAGAATATCCACAAGAAAAAAATAAGAGAAAAGTATTGAAAATGCTCTTTTTAATGTTCGAGAAAGGGCCTAAAATGCTCCTCCATTATTTGAATTAGCACAAAACTACCTTCATCCACCTTTCGCCTCCAAATACTCCCTGAGAGCAATTTTTTGGCTCAGAAATATTTCTGACATTAATATTTTGGCTAAAAAATATCTTTATTTCTTATAACCCATAGTGAAAAAGTGGATAGAGGATAATATTGTACCAAATCTCATAGTTGAAGGACATTTTAGGCATTCTTCATTAAAATAATTTAAAAATAACTTAATATATGATCTCATATGATTGACCTAATTTTGAATTCTATAATAAATTAAAACTTAAAAAAAAAAAGAGTTAATCCTTTACGTTCTACACTCATCCCCCATCCCCCTTCTCTCTTCCACTTTTCTTCTTGAATTATTTTCACCATTTAAAAAACTTTTCAACTTAAACAAGAAAGAGAAAAGAAGGAAAATAATGATGATATTCATATAGAAATAATTAATTTAATAGAAGATGATTTGATTAAGCAATTATTTAAATATATAATGTTTTTTTAATGTATATCCGAAATTCAAACTAAGAGAATGAAAATAACATTTTCTCATATCCTCATCTCCATCCCACCATGATAATTATACAAACTAAAAGAATATGAACAAAAAAATTTATTTAAAGTTTGAGTCTCTGATATTCTAATTAAGAATAAGAGATTAAAAAATTTTAAGAAAATGAATGAACAATACAATTGGATAATTGATACAAAAATTTATATTAATAAAAAATAATAATAATTTTTAGATGAGCAAAGCGAGTATGCATTTTAGTTGCATCCCAAATTATGAGTCAGATTGATAATGGAGAGTTGATTTAATATAGGCTGATAAGAAAATATTACAAAATTAATAAAATTTTAAATATTATTTTTGTAATGCCCCAAAATTTTTAGCTAAGATCAAGTCATATTCCTTATATGTGCACAAGAATTTATCAAATGATTCTTAATGAAGAATAGGTGTTAAGGTCAATTAGTTAGTGCAAAAATAGATTTAGAGATGAATCAAGGTCACAAGAACCCTCTAGTACAAAGTTGAGTTAAAAATTTCTTTAGCGATTGAGTTTTGATATGTGACTTTATAAAAATTAGGTGATTCAATGACTTCGAAGTTGTATGGATATGTTATGATCAATTTTTAAGTATTTAAGGTGTATTAGATGTGGTTTAGATTCATAAGAGATCTTTTACATCAAACTAAGTTCAAAGAATTTCTATCAAATAAGTTTTCGTATGAGTTCATGAAAGAGTCAATTTTTTGAATAACTATATCCTAAATATAAATGGTTAAGTGGCCCACAACCTATAAAGTTAAAGTCTCTAAATCAAATTTTCAACGCCACAAAGGTTGTCTCATTTGGAGTTCGAAGTAAAAAATCATGACCGTTTTAGTGAAGGCCTGCCAAGCAGAGCTTTCTAAGTCATCTACGAACATTAACTTACAGGTCATAGATGGATTGACGACCCATAATACTTAGCTGGTGAAAAGTTTCTCCAAGTTAGTTTTTAGATCTTAATTCATACGAATCTAACTATGAATTGTAGTAGTTTCTATGGATCGTCGTTTGGGCACGTAAAATAAGGTTTAGGACCCAAAAAATTTGTCAAGTTTCTAAGGATTGACATCTACAGCCAGTAGGAGTTTTTTACGGACCATAGATGGTCTCATAACTTTCCAAGCCTAAATTCTAAGGTTTTCACGAAATCTTCAATCATGAGTTGTAGATTGACCTATGATTCGTAGATGGAGTTTCATTGGTCAGTCCACCAGCTTTAGTGAGGGATAAAATTATCCTTTTTCATCTTTTTTTCTAATTAAATCCTAAACATTCTGGGATTATTTAGAGACCCTTATAAATACTCCAATAGGTTTTTTCTCCCATTATCACTTAGAGCAAAATTGGAGAAGGGAAAAAATAGGGAACAAACGTTTTACCAAAGATTTTTGAGTTTTACGTGAAGTTTCTATCTTCCAAATATGTAAGGTTATTATAATGATGGATTGAGTTTGTTCATACACCCCACGCCTAAGTTTTCATTTTTAATAAGTATTGAATGGAGTAAAAATTTAGTTTTTGAATTCCAATTGAATCAATTCTTCTTCTATTGACTTCAATATAATTTTGTGTCAAAGTTATTATTATTTTATTGTGAAGAATTATTATTCATGATTACTTTTTCCATGAACCTAGTTAAATTAATGATCATGGCTTTCCTAGACATTATTTGATGTTGAGTTTTATGACTTTCATGCAATAAATAAAGTATTATTCTAAATCAAAGTTATGCAAAGATGATGATCTTTTATTAATTGCCGAAAAGAGTAATTTGAACTAGTAATTAATATATATATAAAACTTTTGAAGCATATTTATTTTTATACAAGAGCATATAATTTGCAATTGAAAGTAATGATGAATTGAGAAGAAATTAAATTGATGAAAAGGTCTATTGGGACTTGATGAAATGATTTGAAATGTTGATAGATATGAGCACATATTTTGAAAGAAATATTAGCACCACTTTGGGTTAGAATTGAAAGAACTCAGACTTCATAAACTATTTACTCATAGTTGAACTGTTAGGACAACTCATACATTACTCTAGCAAGATATTGAATAGTTTACGAATAGTTGAACTGTTAAGGCTTTACAAATAATTGGACTGTTAAGGCAACTCTTGTTCGAGAAGGTCCTAAGTAGTAGATTCAATAAGATTGAATCATTACTCTAGCAAGATATTGAACGATTACGACAATGACAGTGCAAAACATTATATCATTACGACAATGACAGTGCAAAGCATTATATCATCATTCACTCATATGAAAATGATGGTATGTTAAAGAAACTCTCCAATAATAAAATTTTATTTGATTTAACAAAATTATATATGATTGAATTAATTTGAAAAGTAATATTTTATATTATTTTCTTTTAAAAATTCTCATATCATATTGAATTGAGTTATACTTTACTCTTGTCATTGAGTTTTTTCATACATTTCACAGCAATCATAAAATGATTATGATTCTATTTAGTCCTACACAATAGTCGAGGAAACAATTTACTTGTTTCTATTGTCTAGCAAGCATTTTCTTACATCACTGGCTATTTTAAAGAAAAATAAATTAAAAAATGGAATTCGATCATGAAGTAACTGGTTGAAGTAATTGGTTCCAATAATCGAACCATCTCAAATTACACATTGGAAGATCAAAAAGAATTTTATGAAAAAACAGTAATAGATGCATCTATAATTCCTTATAAAAGGAAAAATGATTCTGATAAAATGGTGGAACGTAATTTCCAATACAACACTAAATTAAAATTACAGAATACAACATTTCTAATTTTCACAATATGACTCCTTGTAATTCATGTCAGTATCTCATCACATATCAAACTAAGTCCTAGTTTCATTTTAAATTTGTCTCATGTAAAGCCTATTTGTTCAACATGTTTAGTTATAAAATATTAAAAACAATCACAAATTTAAAATACGTGCCTCAAAAATGCCACTACACAACAAAAAAAACTTTTAACTATATGAGAAAAAAATGATAAAATAAAATAAAAGAATAAGGCCTCAGAGATCTTGGTGGATAAAGAATCATCAGAGGGAAATTCCCATCAAGAGTAGCAAATATTTACTTACATCACCGGCCATTTTTCTTTCAAAATTTCAATTCCAAATCCATAAAAGCTTTAATAAAGAAACTGGTTTCGATTATGATGTGAAGTCAGAAGTAGCTGGTTGTATTAATCACATATAAACATCAGTGGGAATCCGAATGATTTCTTTCATCATCCTTACACACCATAACCAATAAAGAAGAAAAAGAAAGATGTATCTACCTTGTCACCGAAAAACCCTAAAAGAGAAGTAATAGAGATTCGGAGCTAAAGGCAGACACATAATATATATGCTTTGTTTTCATATTGCCTAATGATAGATCCCTTGATCCATTTTTCTAAGACTTACGATCAAGGAATTGCAATATTAGGCTTCTCACCAAAATACTCACAAAACGAAAACAATAAGAGTTCTGTTGTTGAGCTGTAGATGCGGCAGAGAAGAGAAAAATAGAGTTAATGGTTGAATAGAGGATTTTGAGCTGTACTTATAGGAAAGAAGAAAACCCTAGAGAGGTTTTATGTCGGCTATGTTCTAGTGGACTCCATTGTTCTGGCCCGTTAAAGGCGATGGGCCGTCCTTCAAAATTTCACATTGGGTATGCAAGGTGTAATTATATTACAAGTTAGTCCTTCTCGTTCCTTATTTCACATTTTGGAATACAGAACAAAAAAAAAAGTAAGTTGATTTTATTTTATAATAAATATGAAATATAAAAAATTGTGCAGAGTTATCGTAATTTTTAACTCGTGATTCCTGTGATAAGGTGATAGATGACGAACATAAAACTACAATAAGTCACATAAAAAATTTGAATTTATATCCTAAATTCTTAAATATTTTTGACAAAATATTCTTAACAAATATTTTTGGCAAATTTTGATGAGCTTGACCATGCATTTGGCCCTAAAACTTCTCAAGAATACTTGACTATTTCAAAAATATAATTGAAATACTCGTAAGTTCTAAAAATTAAAATTATCTATAAGTTTGTATTATTATTTTATAATGAGCATGTTTTGTTAACAATAACCTTAAATATAAAGGAAAAATGCACAAATACCCCCCAAACTATAACCAAAATTCCAGAGACCCACTAAACTTTAATTTGGTCTGTTTATCCTCCTGAACTTATTTTTTTCGTAATTAAATACCACTTATTTGTCTACTTAACATGCCTAACCAACTACATTATATTGTGTGTAGTACACACGCGGATCTCACATGCCACATAGGCAAAAAAGAGGCATTAAATTACGAAAAAATAAGTTCAGAGGGACAATAGGACCAAATATAAGTTTAAGTGTGTCTTTAGAATTTTGTTATTAATGTTAACAAATTAATATTTTGAACGATCTCAATAATAAAATTTAAAAAATCATCTAAATGAATATAGTTGGTATAAAAATATATCAAAGATTTGGGTTCCTTGTATGAACACACTTTGCACAGCTACACAATCGAAAAAATGAGTACTATTTTTTATTTCGTTATATATGTATGCAATATAACTATTTTAATCAAGTTTTGAAAGAAAAGGACTAGAAGATCGAAATTTCTTACTTGAAGTCAAGTAATGGGTCATGACATATCGCTCTCAAATTTCCTCCACTAATATTTTTAATCTAAATATACACACTGACATTTTTTTTTGGCTCGAACATATTCCTAAAGCTAATAGATCAGATTATATAATAAAATTTGGAGATATAAAATAATTATTATTTTTGAGTTTGTGTGTTATTTTTTTATAAGCAAACTTTAGATAAATATTTTGAGTTATTAAAAATTGTAATTTAAAATGCATAACTACCCCCTCCCCCTCTCCACCAGACAATAACCAAAATTCCAGAAACACACTTAAACTTTTACTTGGTCCTATTATCCCCCTAAACTAATTTTTTTCGTAATTTAATGCACCTTATTTATCCTTAACCACACGTCTAAGTTTTTGTGTGTAATACACGCGCGAATCCCACATGCCACGTAGGCAAAGAAGGGATATGAAATTACGAAAAAAATAATTTTAGGAGGGTAATAGGACTAAGTTAAAGTTTAAGTGTGTCTCTCGAATTTTGGTTATACTTTGGCGAGAGGGGCGAGGTACTTGTGCATTTTACCAAATATAAATGATAACAATTAACAACAACAACAATTTGCTTATCCAATAATCAATCAAAAGTAGAAATAGTTTAAGATTAGAAGATATACCTTTCCTGTGCAATGAGTGTTTTAATATACCAAGTAAGCTGATTTTTTCTAAAATGTATTTCTCGAAGAGAGTGGTTGTGTAGCCATTCCAAAAGGCCTCCTCCGACCCCCCGCCACCCTCTCTCCCGAACGCAAACGCCCACCAAAAACACGATATCGACAACA
>JAOTQR010000092.1:23302200-23321341 GCA_025774065.1 Solanum ossicruentum | reverse complement strand
AAATTCTTTCTACCTAGTCTAAGTAGATATACAGAGAAACTGAGAAAAAGACTGAGAAAAATTTGCTGGACGAGAAATCATGAGAGCCATCTATGACTCATACATGAGGCCTTGTAAATCTCTAGGAGACTTGGTCAAATTTTCTAAGTCTGAGGCCCATGTATGAGACAACATATGACCTGTATTTTAATCCACGACTCGTAGATTAGGTTTCATGAGTTGGTGATCCAAAAATCAACTTTTTAGTGAGTTACGAGTTATCATACGGTCTGTAAATATTTACGGCCTGTAGAAGAGGTTCGTGGATTCTATGACAAATTTCAGTAACTGGGTTCTAGACCCCTTACCCACGAGAGGTCATCTATGACCCATAAAAATATTTGCAGCCTGTATATGTGGTCTCGTAGATCCTATCGATAGTTTTTAAAAAGGGTATTTTTGTCTATTCCTACCCCTTTTTAGTCCAACCCTTGGATGTTTTAGACTTAATTAAAGTCCTAAAACAAAATGTCAAGCGTATTATTAGGATTGCTCCACCTAAGTAGAGCGAAAAGTTTTCATCCTTTCATCCACGCTTAGGAATTCTTGAGGGCACTAGAGGAGGAAGAAAAGCAAGGGTTTCTAGTTCACGCGTGAGGATCAATTGAAGTTTGATTGTTTCTTCTATTTCCATCTATGTAAGGCTTACTAAAGTGTTGAACTACGTTCGTTCATATGCCCTTTCCTCCTATTGAGTCGAAATTGAGAAATAAAGTTGCGTCTTAACCTTATAACCTAAATATCAAATTTTCTGCAATTATTTTGAGTCCTCATGATTATAAATTGATTAATTGATGCATTGCATTACTGTTAATAAAAGATTGAGATATGGACTTTATGCATTGACATCATGAACTCCAAATTGCATGATTTTATGAAATTCTGCACATAGGTTGAATTGAGGCTTGATTTTGATTTTCTGAGCTTAATAAATTGAGCATAAAAAGCATGTTACATTTTAATCATAGGAGTTTTGTGTGTTTTGCTTGCATTACATGATGAGCCCAATTGAATGAGTCCGAATGACTGTTTAAGTCATAGTTGAGTCTGATTGATTCCCTTGATTGATTGAGTTGATGAGAAACTGAGATGAGATGAGTTGAGGTAACCTAATGAGGTTGAGATTTGAGTTGATTGATTGAGTACTATTGAGATTTGAGTTGATTGATGAGTTGAACCTGTTTTGGCCTTTGGAGGAGTATCGAGCAATGAGTTGGGACTACGTTGCCAGTATAGGATAGTTGTCCAACACGTTCTGGCGACTCTTATCCCAAAAGATGAACATTCGCTATGGATCCATGAGAGAAGTGATCGTCCTTTACCTTGGAATGTTTAGGATGGGCATGACAAAGATGTTGCTTTCGTTGTGCATTACCAAACTAAAGGTGGTGGGATTGGATGTCGGTTAAGAGAAACTCCTAAAAAAACCTCATTGAGCATAATGTTTTTAAGCTGAGTTAAAAACTACGAATCTGTTTTAAAAGCATGATTTATTTTAAATTTGCACATCTATTGAGTTGAGCATGAGTTGTTCGAGTTGAGGCGAGTGAGTTGAGCTTTTCTTTCTTGAGCTATTTTACATACCAGTATATTTCATGCACTGACGTCCATTTAGACCTGCATCTTTTCATGATGCAGATACAGGTGATAGAGGACTTCAGCCTGCGCATTGTTGAGGTCTAGTTTAGTGCATTCCCAGAGTTGGTGAACTCTTTTTGCTTTCTAGAGGACCCTTTTATCTTCTGATTTTGGTCGAGTAGTTTATTTCTTTGATTGGGGTATCCATGAGTTGTCATGGCACCATCTAGATTGTCAATTAGAGGCTTCATAGACATTGAGTAGAGAATTTGTTGAGTATTGTTATTTCTAAACTTATTCATTGGAAATGATATTTTAGTAGAGTTATATCTATTTATATAATGTCTTTTTATTTGAGTAATTCTTTCGTTATTGAGCTGATGTGACGATGAGGTTAGGTGGTTCACTTGGAGAGTCAACAATTATTCTTCAAGCTATGATTTGGAGAGGCCATGCCAAAGGTACCCTCCCGGGGTGTGATAAGTTGGCTAAAAAAAGCGATGTTTGGAAGAGGCTCAACTACGATAGCAATTAAGCAAGAGTTGCTAGAGGATAAATAAAAGAGTTACCTCGGCAAGTTCAAGCTAAACTAAATATATATTGTGGGCTACACCTAGTTTGCCTATCCAATATCCAATAAAAAACAGAAAAAGTCTAAGATTTAGAATGATATAGCCTTCTTGTGCAGTGGATGTCTTAAAAAAAATAGAACTTGTTAATTCTCATAGAGAGCAATTTGCTCTCCTTTATGCAGACATATTCATGGGAAAATTTTAAGAAAATTTCCTAAAGCTTGAATTTATCAAGAAAAATTGACACATTATCATGACTTTCTTAATAATTGACTAGTACTCTAATAATTTTATGCTTGATTGGTTATACAATGGATACCTGTTAACTCAGTCTCTTACTATTTTAGGTATACACTCAGACACATTTCTAACAATATTTAGAAGGTCTAAGGATATGTTACGTACTCTTTTATGGACTATATTAAGCAAATTATTGAGGAACTCACGAAGGGGAAACACACAGTTTTTCTGTAATACTCAGGTACGTATTTTCTAAGAATGTGTCAAACATAAATACTGATGAACCTAGCTCACCATAAAAAAAATCAAATCTTTTAAGAAAATGACCAATAATCCTCCTTTTGATTATAAGGATCCTTCAATCCCAAACCACACCAATGACGAGGATCTGAATCTTGAAGATGGAACCTACTTATATTGATATCCCATCCATTCTAATTGTGTAACTAGTTACATATCAAGGGTAATCCTGTAAGGACTCAGACTTTGTACGATGTCAATAGAGCTTGGAAATTTGGTTCCAAAAAATTTTGGACCAAGGTGACTGTAACACCCCACATCATACGTGTACTAGTCGTATGCATATGAAAGATGATATGGCTTGGTCAAATTAACACCCATTTTCCAAAGTGCTTTAATTTCATATTAGAGGGCTATATGTATGTCTAACGTTTAAGTAAATCGAGTGTATATAAGTTTTAAGTCAAATTAAGAAGATTGTGACCTTAAACGAAGTGAAATAAGTGAGGTGCTTGCAGGAGTTAGAAAGCTAGCAGGTGAGTCACCTACGTGCTTAGCTTACATAGGCTAGGTAGATGGAGACGAGGGCCGACATTAAATCTGTGCAAGTTCGATAATAAATAAAGTTTGTGTTAAGGGTGTAACTTTAGCCCATCTTTTAGCATCATAAATGGACAATATTTACAACCCAATATGAATAATAAAAATGCCCACGTACATTCACAATCCACTCGATGATTTGGGCCCAAACCAAGTGAAAGGAAAAGAGAAAAGTGGGCAGCCAAGGCCCATCAAATTGGAACCCAATAAGGCTCAAGTGAAAGGAGCAAAATGATATATTACTCACTTGATAAAATAAAGGTTAAAATAAAAAATAAAGTCGGTCAAAGAGTACCTTTAAAAGGGCTTAAAAGTAGCACCTTTAAGCCATTTCAACTTAGAAAAAAATCAGATTTTTCAAAGCTTTCTCTCTACTTTTCGTAACTTTACAAAGCATCCACAAGAGACTTTTAGTGTTCTTGGAGAAGCGCTACACCTTGAAGGTAAAGGTAAGTAAAGACACTTGTGTGTTTAGTATGGTTTTTTATGAAAAACAAGAGAAATAGGCTGGTTATACTTGTGCTGGAATTTTGGACAGCATGTGTTCCAAAGATTGTTGTACACTTTTCTTGTTTATTAAGAGGTTTTTCTCTTCTTGGTTGGCTAGATTATGAAGTAAGGTTTATGTTTTTAACAAGTTTTAGTTCTATAGTGATGTAGCAAAGTGTTGCACCATTTTTTTATCTTTCACAAAAAAATGAGTTCTTTCATGATATCATAATTATGCTCTTAGTAGTAGGAACTTGTGGGCTGATAATTGGAGATTGTTGTTTCATGTTCTCCATATACTCTAGAACTATTTTGGGACTATTTTTATGTATAAATATGGTGGGAATAGTTTGAATAAAGTTGGAACATGTTTGGGATTGTTGACGTCAAAATGTAGTGAACGGACGTGATGTTATGCTGCCTACTTGTGTGTTGTGTAGAATTATTATGTATTGTGGTTTATTGGCTGTTGTAAGACTATTATGAGACTAAAATAAGTTGTACATGACATGTATATGAGAATGTGCATTAGAAAGTATGATTAGAGGTGGAAAGGTTGAAAGAATACTCTTGGATTGATATTTACACGCTTGCTGCCCGTGCATTATTTTTTTATGAGATTGGATTGCCAAGACATGTTTATTAGCTTCTAATACTAGTTTTATCATCTACTCTATTGTAGATAAGTATTTAGGGGAAAAGGAGGTTACTTCTAGGTAGTAACGAGGATGCACAACGAGGTATGTAAGGCTACTCGATTTCATATTACTTGGCATGAAATCTAGATCCTTCCTTGGCACATAGAGGCACTTACCAACTCTGACATAACTAATAACCATGTCTCCACTCTTTAACATGTTCATATGATTCCATACATAGTCATTTGCAAACCTTCATACATACTTGGATACCAGGATACAAAGTTCTTTTTTGCTAAAAAACGCTCATGTGGTGTTTCATCTTCTACACATGTCATTATTTGAGTAACCTACTTTTTCATTGTGGTATTGTTTTATATGATTACTTACATATCACATGCTATATCGATGGTCCTACAACTCAATTATTATGACCACGAAAAGAATCATCTCAAAGTAAATAAAAGATAAAGTGAAGTTGCCTATTGATAGGTGGTATCCCAGGAGTGAAAGAATCACCTAGCATGGGTCGATCCCATATTATGGTGGATATCTTAGTGGTGAAAGGAAAGCCTATCATGGGTCGATCCCGATATTGATTTGCCACTGATCATCTGGTCATATATATTATATATCGTGCACATATTATACAGTAAAGAAGTGTAAAGTAATAAAAAGAACATACAGTACATGATTCCGCTGTATGACTAAAGGTGGTCTCTTATCCCTACCAGTGCATGATTTCATTTATGTTCTTACTTCATATAGTACTTCCTGCCTTACATATTCAGTATAATATCTCATACTAATGTCCCTTATGGGGGACCTGCATTTCATGTTGCAGGTACAGGAGCTAGTAGATCTCCCCAGTAGGAGTATAAGATATTCAGCTGTTGTTACTGAGCTCTAGGTTGCTTTGGTTTTTGCGTATCTAGATCTTATATTTTTGTATTGTATAGTTAGTCAAGAGGCCAGGCTTATCCCAACCCTTATCAGATATTGTTCCCTATCTAGAGGCTTTCTAGACAATGTAAAGTAAAGTGTGGTCGAGCATGTCTCGTACTTTAGACACTGTGGCTCCAATGACCTAATTATATGCATTTCCTTGTGGCTTGTTATTGCTTTCTACTTTCTTAAAAGCATGTTAAATATGGAAACCCCTTATAATGTTCATAGAAAGTGCATAGTTATATGTTGGTTCTCCCGAGCCTTGTCGACAACGGGTGCCAGTCCACCTTAATAGGACTTTGGGCATGACAAAAGCCTTTCATGGAAGCCTTCACGGTCTGTGTGGTTATATACGGACCATGTGAAGCCTCCTTGAAGTGTTCCTTGGTCTTATGTGGGATGTGAGGGCCTTAATGTGGAGTTTAGAACCAAGACATACTACACTTGCACCCCACACAGTCCATGTGAGGCCATATGGATCGTGTGGTGGATCATATGGTAGCCTTGGACTTGAGATCCACAGTTTTGAGCCTAAGGCAAGTGGTACAACCACTATCACGGACCATTTGGCGCTTCATGATCCGTGAGGCCCTTCCGTATAAGTGTTGGAGTGAAAATTTTCTAAATATTGGGTCACCATCTCGGAACTTCGTTGTGGAAGAATTTTTCTGAGTGATGTGGTATGAAGGAGTAAACAGATCATGTGGCTTGGTACGATCCGTATAACCCTTCTGTATGGGTGCCTACATTGAATTTTCTAAGGATGAGGTTTTCGTGTCAGACCTTCGTCAAGTGAAAATTTTCTAAGTGTTGGACCACGAGCAAGTGGATGGTCCCTATGTTGCCTCACAGACCATATCCTCCCTTTCTGAGACATTGACTTCAATTTTTCTACTCGTTTCATTAATGACATTTTCATAATTATGGTTTATCGTAAGGGTCTCTTGTGACTTTCTATGCTACCTAAAGACATTCAACTGACCTATACTTTATTCCTATCATTCAAATTCATCCTCACGCTTAGCATTACATTGAACTATCCTAGAAACTCTCTCAAAGGCTCTTATGAATACTAAGCTTGGAAATCAAGGGAAAACTTCTTTCTTCGTCAAATTTCTTCTTGAATCTTCTTCATTAGTTAAGATATGTGGGATTGATTCTTAGTCCCTTTCAACCAACAAGACTCAAACTCTTTTCACTTGAATTTCATGAAAATTTTCTTACTTTAAATATGAGTTTTGAATTTTATTGATTATTAAATTCAATTGAAGTATGGGCGATGCGTTATTGTTGATTTTAAGTTGTTTTGACCCTTAATGTGCTGAATTGAATTATTATTTTGAAGATTTGATCATACACTGTCCCTTTAAAGTTTGATTTAATCATGGGTAATCAATATTATGACTTGGATGTGGATTTTACTTATGGATTTACTTGAATTTCACATTGGATAGTTGGTTTAAGATTGAATCTATATTATCCATTGCTATTCACATATCATTCATAGCATATGCATTGAAGTACATTGGATTTTATGAAAATTATGAAGTGGGTTAAGCCCTCATGTATTTTATGAAAATGAATTGGTGGGTTAAGCTCAGTCATATGGTTATGACAAGAATGTGATAACATAAATGTCTATGATATTGGCTCTTTGAGCATTTTAGATGTTTACACCTCATGTGATAATGTGAGTGGGCTATTCCTATGCACGAAAAGTATGATATGAAATATGATTTGACATGTGACCCTAAGTATGAACGATTATGAAGAATGTTTGGCTTTTAAGCAGTGTGCATTGAAATGATTTGATAAGACTTGCATCTTTTTTGAAATCACTTATACGTATATATATTCTTGTGGAATGATGATTTAGCACCGACGGATTGGGGGTATTAGGGATATCCTCAAGGACCCTCTCCCTTTCCTTGAACTATGTGTCAACCATAGGTATATGTTTATGAAAATCGTATCCGAAATGGGGGTGCCCGTAAGGAAGGTCAAATCTCCAAAATGGGGGTGCCCTTAAGAAGAAGTATGATATGATATGATGTGAAACTCCTATCTGAAATGGGAGTGCCCGTAAGGAAGGTTACTTCTAATGTGATGCCAAAGTACAACACTTTGATGCTTAAAACTTAAGATTTTGTGTGTTCTCAACGCAATGTTAGTGAGTCTTATATCTTTTTTGTGTTTATGTTTGCAGGATTATAGGTTGTCCTTGATTTTCAGGAAAGTTACTGAAGTTGCTACTATTTTTTTGTTATACGAGATCCTCTATAGGTTGTACTATTCCCTCATGTTCACTAAGCTCTCCAAGTATGCCCCTATACTTGTGGATGAACCCCGTGCAAAAATGCACAACTTCATTTCTGGTATCTTTGATTTGGTTGTGAAGGAATGTCGCAAGGTTGTACTTATTTGAGACATGGACATCTCTAGGCTCATGACATATGCTGAACAGATTGAGGGAGAAAAGATCAAGGAGAAGAGGGTGCATGGTTCTAAAAGGGCCCGTTATGTTGGTGGGTTCTCTAACTCCAAGGGTGGTGGTTATATTCTCTTCAACAGGGCCAAGGTTCTAATGCTCGAATTGTTAATGCTAGGGTGCCTCCCCCTAAGGCGCAAGTTGGAGTTTCGCCAATGGCTACCCCATGTGCTACTTATGGGAAGAATGGACTCGAGTACTTGTTGAAAGAATCTGGGTGCATGCTTCAGGTGTGAAGATAAGAACGATGAGATATTTGATTGTCCTCTGGTTGCTCAGAGGGGTGAATATCAAGTGGCTCAAGGTGAACAGGGCCAACAAAGAGCTCCACGAGGTGATGCTCCAAGGAATAACAGGTTCTATGCTCTTCATGCTCATCAGGAAGTTGAGGAGACTCCAGATGTTATGATCAGTATGTTAAAAGTCGTTGATTTTGATGCTTATACTTTACTTGAACCTGGTGCTAATTTATATTTTGTTACTCCTCTGTTGACTGTTAAGTTTGGTTTGAGTCTTGAAATTCTAAGGTATCCCATTTCGGTTTATACTCCCGTTGGTGAATCCATTATTGCTCACAGAGTTTATCGGGCTTGTCCTGTTTCTATTTGCATAAGGTATTCCCTGTGATCTTGTGGAACTTGAGATGTTTGATTTTGATATAATTCTCGGGATGGATTGGTTGCATTCTTTATATACCTCTATAGATTGTAGAACCCAAAAAGTCAAGTTTCAATTTTTGGATGAGCCAGTTTTTGAATGGAAGGGTAGTGATTCTACTATTAAAGGTCAATTTATTTCCTACCTTAAGGCTCGAAAGATGATCTTGAAGGGGTGTATCTATCATATTATGAAGGTCAAAGATTTGGAATCTGAGTCACCTACTCTTGAAACAATTCCGGTGGTTAAGGAGTTTTCAGATGTGTTTCCTGAAGACTTGCCCGGTATTCCTCTGGAAAAGGAAGTAGACTTTGGCATAGATATTCTCCCAGATGCTCAACCTATCTCTATTCCTTCTTATCGTATGGCACTGCTCGAGTTTAAGGATTAGTTGAAGGATTTGCTGGAGAAGGGCTTTATTAGGCCAAGTATATCTTCTTAGGGTGCTCCAGTGTTATTCGTAAGAAAGAAAGATGGGTCTCTTCAGATGTGCATTGATTATAGGCAATTGAATAAGGTAACCATAAAAAATAAGTATCTGATCCCAAGGATTGACGACTTGTTTGTCAACTTGAAGGGGCTACCCATTTTTCAAAGATTGACCTTGGTTCCAGTTATCATCAATTGAAGGTTAGGGAGTGTGACATTCCCAAGACCATCTTTTGGACCAGGTATGAGCATTTTAAATTTATGGTGATGTCATTTGGATTGACTAATGCTTTAAATGTCTTTATGGATCTTATGAATCAGGTGTCCAAGCCTTTTCATGATAGTTTTATGGTTGTCTTTATCGATGATATCCTTATTTATTCTCGAAGTAAGTAGGAGCATACGGATCATTTGAGGTTGGTTCTTCGGACTTTAAGGGAGAGGAAGTTGTATGCTAAGTTTAGCAAATATGAGTTTTGATTAGGTGAGTAGCTTTTCTTGGTCATGTGGTGTCTGATGATGGTATTAAGGTTGACCCGAAGAAGATCGAGGCCATGAAGAATTGGCCTAGACCATTGAATCCTTCGGATATTCAAAATTTTCTTAGGTTGGCTGGTTACTGTAGAAGGTTTGTTTAAGGGTTCTCATCTATTGCATATCCATTGACCAAGTTGACCCAAAAGAAGACCAAATTTGTATGGTCAGATGAATATGAGAAGAGTTTTTAGACCTTGAAAGATCCACTTACATCGGCTCCTGTTTTGACTTTCTCGGATGGCTTAGATGGGCTTGTCGTGTAGTGTGATTCTTCTTGAATTGGGTTGAGTTGTGTACTTGTGCAACATGGTAAGGTGATAGCTTATGTATCAAGGCAATTGAAAGTGCATAAGCATAATTACCCGACTCATGATCTTGAGTTAGTAGTGGTGGTGTTTGCTTTGAAGATTTGGAGATACAATTTGTATAGAGTGCATGTTGATGTTTTAACTAATCATAATAGTTTGTAATGTGTGTTCGCTCAAAAGGGATCTTAACTTGAGGCAAACGAGATGGTTGGAGCTCTTTAAGGACTATGACATGAGCGTATAATATCATTACGGCAAGGAAAATGTTGTAAGTGATGCTCTAGTAGGCTATCTATGGGAAGTGTGGCTCATGTTAATGAGAGAAAGATGAAGTTGGCAAAGGATGTTCACCGTTTGGCTAGGTTAGGTGTTAGGTTGGCCGACTCTAATGATGGTGGCATTCATGTTCAAAATGGGGTCGAATCTTCTGTGGTTGTTGATGTTAAGGCTAAGCAAGATCTAGATCTATCATTGGTTGAGTTGAAGAAATTGGTTGCTGAAAAGAAGATAGAGGTTTTCTCCCAAGGGGTATATGGTATGCTTTGGTATCAAAATCAGTTATGCTTTCTGAATGTGGATGATATTAGGAGGGTGATCATGAGTAAAGCCTACAAATGTCATTATTCCATTCATTTGGGATCTACTAAGATGTATCGAGATTTGAGGGAAGTACATCAGTGACATAGTATGAAGAAGGACATAACCAAGTTTGTATATGAATACCCCACTTGTCAACAAGTGAAGGTAGAGCACCAAAGGCCAAGTGGTTTAGCCCAAGATATTGAAATTCCTACTTGGAAGTGGGAAGATGTAAACATGGATTTTGTGGTTGGTTTACCTCGGACCTGAAGGCAATTTGACTCAATTTAGGTTATTGTTGATTGGATGACTAAGTCAGCTCATTTTTTATCGGTCAAAACTACTTTTTGTGCCGAAGATTATGCAAGGTTGTACATCTAAGAGTTGGTGAGATTGCATGGTGTGCCTAGGTCTATCATATCAAATCCTGGCACATAATTTACTTCTCACTTTTGGAGGTCGTTTCAAAGAGGTCTTGGTACTAAGGTGAAATTGAGTACTGCCTTTCATCCTCAAACCAATGGACAAGTCGAGAGGAAAATTCAAACTTTGAAGGACATGTTAAGGGCTTGTGTATTGGAATTCAAAGGCAATTGGGATGTCCATGTTCTACTCATTGAGTTTGCTTATAATAATAACTTTCATGCTAGCATTGGTATGGTAGCATTTGAGGCTTTGTATAATAGGAGATGTAGATCTCCGATGGGATGGTTTGAGTTGGGAGATATGGATTTGATTGGCCCGGATTTGATGTTAGAGGCTATGGAGAAGGTGAAGTTGATTAGGGAGAGGTTGAAGATAGCCTAAAGTCTGCAAAAGTCCTATTCAGATGTTTCATTTTGGTGATTGGGTGTATATGAAAATCTCGTCTATGAAGGGTGTGATGTGTTATGGGAAGAAGGGCAAGTTGAGTCCCCAGTATGTAGAGCCTTATGAGGTTGTTGGGCAGATTGGGAATGTGGCTTATAGGTTGGTGTTGCCTCCGGATTTGAGTTCTATTCACTCGATTTTTCATGTGCCTATGTTGAGGAAGTTAGCTGGTAATCCTAGTACTATTGTTTCTTTGGAAGGTGTTGAGGTTGAGGAGAACTTGTCTTATGAGGAAGTTCCCTTTGAGAACACACAAAATTTTAAATTTTAAACATCAAAAGTATTGTATTTTGACAACACATCAATTGACAAAGTGTTTTGATAATTGACAAAGTAAACCATGATATATTATTTAACATCATCAAAAAGGAAGAAATTGTAGGAAAATAGGAAAACATATAAGTAATTTTTTTAATTGATAAATGAACATAGTTCACTATTTTTATGTCATATGTTTACTCTATCATGTCAACCAGGTCCACTTATGTGAATGAGGACAATATGTGGATATGAAAAATTGTAATAAAAAAGGAAATAAATAGATCACAGAAATATATGAGAGAAAAGAAAAGAGATAAATAGCCAAAATAAAGAACAAAATGAGGAAAGAAATAAAGGAGTAAAGATGATTAAATTTATTTTCAAGGAAGGAAATAAGAAATTTTCTTATATGAGGTCAAGTCCTATTCGAAGTAAAAGTCCTAGTCCATAATATACTTCGACATGATAAATATCCAGTATATATATGACTTGAAGACCATTGAGAGTCGCACCTATTCAGAAAATTTATCATCTTGAGAGTCATATCGATTGGATAAAAAATATAGGACTTTGTCATAGCAACATAGGAACTTGGTTAACGAGTTGTATTTGATTACGTACTATTTAATATTTAAGTTTGATAAGTTAAAGGCTAGAATTATTAGTTTTTCTAGAGTTCATCAATTGGAGTAAATTGGTGAATTAGTTTGTGTGACATTTGGGTAGTTAATGGTTAGGGTATTAGTCTTTATAGAGTTGCGATTTCTAGCATAGTCAAAGATGTGATCATTATAAGGTTTGTAATAAGAAGTGAGTTTTTTCTTCTTGGAGGGTTGATAGAACAGGTAGAGTTAACTATTGAATTGAGGCACTAGATTGGTCCTTTAATTTATAGTTGTAATCTAAAACTGCTCTTTGAAATTAGTAGAGGTTTCTAAAATACTACACATTATAGATCGTGGTTTTTTATTCCCTTAAGAAAGAATGTTTTTAAGGAAAAACCAAGTGTTATTTTATTACTTTCTGGTCTACTACGACTCACGAAGCAAGGTCCCTAGAAATAACTATTGGTGCATAATTTTATTTCAATAAACATAGATTATCATGTATAGAACTTGTCGTCCCTACTTTCATTAATAAAGTCATTTTCTCATTTTTTTGCAACTTGCTTTCCTACAAAAAATATTTTTCATTACTTTTTCTAACCAAACATGAAAAATAATAGAGGGTCGTGACTAAAGCGGAGTTACCATGTGATAAATAAAACATTCAAACCTCAGAGCATCCAAAAGAGATGACCCTGAGAAACTCTAAAGGGGTTCGACTCAATATTCTAATTGTGAATATTTTTGTGATGCAGATTTTGCCTTCAACCTTCAACTTCTCCATCATCAACTTTTTTCTGTTGTGTTTGTAGAACCACTATTGATTTCCCTAGAGAAATAGAAACTTAATACCAAGTAGCAAAATCTTGTCAAATTTAAGTAAAACTATATAAATTAAGTGGGCTACACCCACCTTATCTATCCAATATGCAATCAAATATAGAAATAGACTAGGATTAGAAAGATATAGCTTCCTGTGCAATGAGTATCTTAATGTACCAAGTAAGCTGGTTTTATTGCTAAAAGGAAATTCTCGAAGAGAGTGATTTTGACTTATAGAAATGAGGATCTAGAAGAGAGGCTCAACTATGGCAGTAATTGAGGAGTACTTAATAAATGATTAATAAAATACTTTTCAAGGTATTCAAAGGAGGTGAATTTGAGAAGCTCTAAAGGGTGTAAATTCACTAAATACTCTAATTGTGTATAACTTTTGGAAACGAATCTCGCCTTCAACCCTGAACTATTACATCATCAACTTTTTGTTCTGTTTATAGACCTACCACTGATTTCCCTAAAGAAAAAGAAACTCAGACCCAATTTAGCAGAAAATCTTTGATAAACTCAAGCAAAGCCAAATAAATTGAGTAGATTACATCTAGCTTGCAAATTCAATATATAATCAAAAGTGAAATTGGTTAACATATCCCTCTATTTCAATAGAAAATGTTATCCATCATACATGAGATCTATTGGGATTTCACTACAATAAGGTTCACTTCCATAAATTTCATACACTTGATAGAAACAAGATAAGCATTTCTTAATTACCTTATTTCCTGATGCAACACACTTTTTAGCACGAAAGACAATCTGATTCCTTAAACAATCATGTGATGAAGAATTAATCAATCAAATCAAACAATGATAGTAATAAAGATAAGTGCTTTCATTATCAATCAAGTCTAGAGAAAACCCCATTATACTTGTTTTCAAGACCAAACAAACTCATGATGGATTTAGGGATTGTCAAAAAATATTTTGTGCATATTTAAGAGAATAAGAAAATGACGCATAGACAAAGTGTCTTTGGCTATATATGAATTGCCAGCACCAAACTTACCCGACTCTATACATTTTTCTCGTTTGTCAATGCTTGCACATCTGGACTATCTTGTTTCCTAATGCTTGCACCTTTGTACTATTGCATTAAGCTTACCTGGCACAATGCAATTTTATTCAACTTTATTTTACTATTCTTCATCACGCACGTAAATAATAATTAACTGTATATTTTTTATATTTCTATTTTGTAGAGTGTAAATTAGTTAAACAATCCTTTTTATTTATGATTTTTATGAGATGTTTAAAATAAAAAGTAGGCGACTAATATGAGAAGTGAATAAAATTATCAGATTATGGACTTTCTTTCAGTATGGAGGTGAGACTAGTAATAACACAAGATTTTAAACTAAGGGTGTAAAAAGAAAAAAGAATAAATAGCAAAAGATGACAAGATGATAAATGAAAGAGGGACAACGTGAAGGACAGGACCAACCATTAAACCCAATGCACTTTCACATTTTTTAATATTTTTGTTCTATTTTCCCTACACCATCAATTCTTTTTTTCAAAATAAGGTACTTTTGTTTTTTAAATATTATATCAATTTTTTCCTTACTTGTTGTAATGACCTTGCAGGTCATTTTTGATCTTATATGTGAAAATTACTATTTTGTTCTATCATAAGTTACTTTGAACCTATTTTGCACTATCTATATTTTTGGAATTGAGAGCTGGTGTTTCAAAGGTAGAAAATATGAGTTTTGGAAGCTTAAGTTATTGAAAATGTGAGTTTTTGTACCATTGAGAGTTTCGAGTGTTTAATAGAAATTTATATATTTCATCAACTCTGGAACGTCAAATTTGGTTTAGGAGAAGTTAAAGAACTGAATTTGGAGTTAAAATGGAGATTTTGGAGTTACATTTTTGGTTGATTTTGGAGCCTAGTTTGATTTTGATCAACATTCAAATTTCTAAATCTCTAATAAAAATTTCAATAGATCTAGTAGTTCTGAATAGCGAAACTAACACTAGAATTGATCTCGTTGTAATTTTTAGAGTTTTCGAGGACAATTTGGATATTTTGAGTTTTATCGGGATTCAGTTCAAGGAGACCTTGGAAACAAACTTTGATAATTCCACTGAGTTCTGATTAAGATACATGTCCAGTTTGTGTAAATCAGATTCCGATTGAATTTTAAGGGTCCATTTGAAGTTGTGGAATTGAGTTGATTTTTCAGCATCTGGTGCAAACACCTTTACTCTCTGCATTTGCGGAATGGGCTTCACATTCACAGAGGAGTACTCAAATTGAACTCTACATCACGCCCCATCCCCGGGTTCGTGGAGGTCAATATTCCTTAGGCTTCGCATTAGCAAGCCCATTCTCGCGTTTGCGGAGGAGTGCAGAATTGAGCTCCGCATTCACGGACCTCCTCTCCGCATTCATGGAGGCTTGCATTTACTTAAGCTTCGCACTCGCAGACTCTTTCCCCTATTCGCGGAGTAGTGATTTTTCTGAACAATTTTAAAATCTTGAAACACCCATTTCATCCATTTTTAACATTTTAAGGCTATCTTGGGCGTTTGTTTACGAGGATTTTTGTGGAAAACTTTTTAGTAAGTGCTTCTACAATCAAATTAATTAATTTTCATTATTTTCTCTTGATTTTGTCTTGAATTTTGTGATTTTGAATGTTTGAAATTGGGTTTTCCATGTCTATGTTTTGGAAACTTTAAATGTTGATTCCTTATTCAATTTGAGCTCAATTTCAGTGGAATTTCCATCTACAAACTCCCATTATCTTGTACATTCATAATTTTTAGTTTCTTTTATGATTTGCAGACCTCAAATTTTAGCTCTAATTTTGACCATTTTACCCCTGGATCCAATTCGTGCTAATATGGGTATCAAATTCATCTTTTGATATGTAGTATCTATTGTTGATAGTGGTTGGTGGATTCGAGCTCGTTTTTAAGGCTTGGAGCATCTAGAAGCTTGGTTCGAGTCTGATTTCAACATCGAGGTAGGTTCGACTATCCTTTTGGGATTGTATTTGAGTTATGGGATATGTTTATGTGATAATTGTAAGATTTGAATTGTTTCCTAAGTATATAGATGAGTATGATAGTATTATGGTAAAAATGTGATATCGGTTGTATTGGAATTGGAGTAAATTGGGATATTATTGGCAAATTGAGATGTGTCTTTGATAATCAAGATATGTTTGGATGTTATTGTGATAATATGAGACTTTTGATGTTATTTGGGAAACATTATGGTAAATGATGGTATTTGAGATACTTTCTCGGACTCATATGCATATTCTAGGACTTGCGAAGTCTGGTGTTACCGATATATTTGGTTATTGGTGAAATGTGGTGATTGAGACATGTTGATGGCTTGTCATACCAATTGAGGCACTTGGCATTCCCTTTCTAATTCTATGATCATTAATTATCAATTATCTTATTATATTGTTATCATATACATTGTTTTGTGGCATTGGCATGCATTCATTCCATACTGCATTTGTATTACCCCTTGACCATGGGCAGGTGGCAAGGTTGAGATATTATAACACCTTTTTAAGACCCTTTGACCACTGGCAGGTGGCAAGAAGGAGATTGTACGACTTTTTAAAACCCCTTGACCACACGCAAGGATTTATGCAAAAAAAAAGGGCAAACCCTTCTAGGTGCAAAATTGAGATATTGTGACACCCCTTGACCAGAGCAGGTGATAAGGTTGAGAGATTTCTATATATGGTCTGATGAGACCCCCATGGGTTCTACCTGGTAGCCTTAGCTCAGTAGATGTATACACCAACTGTGTGATAATCGTGAGATTCCACCGCATGCGTTGCATTGCATTGATTATATCTGCACTACATTATAATTATACTTAATTTAGTTATCTGTTCTTATGTACATATTGTGTACTAACCTTTTCATTATAGTTAAGAGGGGTTCTTAGTTATTGCATGCTTATCCTATTTCTCCTACCAAGTCGGTTAAATTTACTGGTACATTCCAATATACTCACCCCTACTATGTTTTCTCCCTACATATCTAGCACAAGGACTCCCTCGTGGTAGCTAATTCGTTCGAGCGGAGTTCTCTTACATTTTCTAGATCACAACGATGAGGTTCAGACTTCAAGTCTCCATTATACTATTGAGACATTCTTTTGTTGTTCCTCCCATATCAGGCATTGTATTTTCTTTATGAGATAACTTTCTATTTACTTTTTCATATTTTTAGATGTTGTTGTACTCATGACTCCAGATTTTGGGAAATTAAGCTAAACATTATGGTTATTTTATTTTAATTTTTTGTTCTTTAGTTTCTATCCGATTTTGGACCGTGAAAAGTTTGGTATCAGAGCCTAGCTTCGTTGGGCTCGTGAGTCAAGAGTGGTGTGTCCTGTAGAGTCTTGCAAATTGGTATGTAGACATCCATACCTATCTTCAGGAGGCTACAAGGGAATGAAAGGAAAAATTTTAGTCTTTCTTTCCATTCATGCATTTCTTTATATCAATTATTTTGAATGTATCTAATCTATTCCTTCTATGCACATGTCGATGACTAGAGTCCAACAATCGGTGAGTGAGTCTGAGCTAGCTGATATGGCCTTTATCTATGGTTGAGGTAGGGTTTGTGGTAGGACCATGGATCATGGACATGCTATAGGGGTAGCTTCGCCTAGGGGACAGACAAAAGTAGCTTCACCAGAGCTTGAGTATGAGTTTGAGGGACTTACAGACCCTGTTCAACAACCTTCAGCCCCAAATGTCATGCATTTAGTTCATGAGCTACTTCTATGTGTATTAGCTAAACTTGAGGGAGCTTCACCAACTCTTATTATTCTCGATGCGTCAGTTCCTACAGTGTTGGTTGCCATTCTTCAACTCTAGTGGATCTACCCAAAGCATATGTTGGTCCTTCATCAGCTCTAGTAGATCCCCCTATGGTTTCTGTTATTTCGGCTCAGCCTGATCGATCGAGTAATGAGTCACAACTTTTGCGTTTGTCTATTGCACCACCACCCAAGTTTATGGTACCACTTGTTTCTGCCAGTCCTACTATATATACTGCTAAGTAGAAGAGTTTTGAGAGGTTTGCCTGGTTAGCGCCTCCCTAGTTTGATAGCACGTCCGGTGACAGGGGTTATGAATTTGTATCAAAGTGCCTGGATCAATTGTGCAATTTGGCTATTCTTGAGTCTCACGGGGTTGCTTACACTTCCTATCAGTTCACTTGCTTGGCCAAGGAGTGATGGAGGACAATTTTAGCTCGCAGACCTGTTGGATCATCAGTTATGACATGGGATTAGTTTGCCAAGGTGTTTTTAGAGAGGTTTGTTCTATATAGTCTTTAGGATAGTAAGCGAGATGAGTTTGACTGATTAAAACAGGGATCTATGTCGGTATCTGATTATGCGGCTAGATTTAATGAGCATCCCTTATCAAGCATCCCCATAAAGTTTTAAAGAATTTGGCGTTTCTCCAAAGGGTTAGCAAGATATTTTTAAGAGGCCACAACTTCACTGGTCCTAGCAGGTGGCACTTTTCAGAGTGTGGTGGACAAGACTTGTATGACTGAGTGTATCAGGCATGATCAATAGGGTGACAAGGAAATATTTTGCCAGTATGGTTAGTTCAATAGGCACCCATCATGAGACAGGGAGTTTCATAGACAGGTCACCATAGCAGAGCAGTTCATGCAACTATTCCTACTGCTGATAGTGTTGATAGATCTATTCCTAGTCAAACGGGTCGTGATAGCTCTATGGGACATCTAGTCGTGGTGGTTTCTCAGGACAGTCATTTCAGGGTCAGGATCCCAAGGCTTGCTATATTAGTGATAAGGTTGGGCACTTGTCTAACCATTGTCCTCATCGTGCACCTCCCACTCAGTCATCAAGGACCCATCCAACCCCAGCACCAACAGTGAGGGATACTTCTCAGGGCATGAGAGGTGCTACTAGAGAAGGTAGAGGTAGTGTGAGATGTAGAGCTCGTGGAGTCCCACAGTCTAGTAAAGGTCGTAGGGTATGTTATGCATTTCTAGACCGGGCTGAGGCAGTGGCCTCCGATGCTATTATTATAGGTCTAATAACAATATAGGCAAGATCAATACAAATCACATAGTCAAACTTGTCTGTTAAACCCCGTATTTCTTTAAATTTGGGATAATTATCCAATTGGGAAATTTTATTGTGGATATTGTGTAATTTGAACTTAAGTATATTTCCGGTGCGTGATTAGTGTATCAAGTG
>JAOTQR010000092.1:23291980-23302100 GCA_025774065.1 Solanum ossicruentum | reverse complement strand
TAAGGGACAACTAAAGAGGGATTGAGGGAGTATGATATTTAATATAGTTGAGACATCCTTTAATTTGACACAGTGTAATTCTAAAATCATTTTAACTATTTATTTGATTGAATCAATCCATTAAAGATAAAAAAATATTTTAAGGTAAATTATTTTTAATTAAAAAATAATATTTTATTAAAAAATATTACATAAATGGGCAAAGAATAATATAAAATTATTTATCAACTAGTCTGCAAAGTATATTGATCAATCTAAACTTCCTTTCTTTCTTTTCTTTTTAAAGAGTAAGAATTAAGTTAAAGAGTAAGAATTAAGAGCTCTAGGTTTTTCTCATATATAAAATATTTCTTTTGATATTTACTTTCACCATTTTAATTTACATCTGTTTAGCTTGATATATAGTTTTTAAAAGTTATTTTTTTAAAAATAAATAAAGTATAATTTAAAACAGTCATGTTATTTTCAATTCTGTTGATCTTATACAATATTTTACTATTTAGTAAAAATTATATATTTTTTAAAATTTTAGCTATATATTATATATCAAATCAAAAAATTTAAATATTTCGATAAGTAAAATATCAGCTTTAACTTTTCATAAAATTACCATGCATTAAATTGAAACTAGTTAAGCTAATAACCTACTTAAACGAATAAACAGATTTAATTTTATCACTCTTGTGTGAACTCATACTCTGCTCCCGCTCACACATAATAGTGTTAAAAATTATTTAAATGGATGTATTTTTATTCCTATTTTAAATATTATATAATGTGATAATAATTGAGTTTCTCTCTTGATTATATATACCTGTAAGACCTATAATTTTCAAATTATAATATTTTCTAGTGATAAAGAACTTAATGTTGAATAGTTCAAATGTCTATCTCAAATCTGTTTTCTCATAATAATGCATAACTCTAAACATTGTAGATATATATAAACCATTTTAAAATGGACGTAACCTTTAAAGGATGGTATTAAAATGGGTGTGCATTAGCAAAGTTACTAGCGAGTAAAACTCGATTGCTTAGTATGTTAACTGATATTTATTTTATATTTTATTTTTATAGAGAAGAGAAATGAGAATGTTTGTTACTATAAAAGAAATACTCAGGAAGAGAATCAAAAGATTAGTATTTCATATTCAGATGAAATTTCAAAGCAAGTACAACTACGCCATTATGAGGCGAGAAACAGAGTGATACAGAGACATAGCAATTTCGAAACTTCCGCAGACGCAATGGATTTGGTTCTTTATTTGCCCATACATCATATACTATTAATTAATCACAATTGATTTTTTCAGATAGAGCGCCTAACCAGAAATCTCAATGGACTTGACATCAGGCTTCTTCACTTGTTCCTTTGGAATAGTAACAGTAAGCACTCCATACTCCATTGAAGCCTTAACTTGATCCATCTTTGCATTCTCAGGAAGTCTAAATCTTCTCATGAATTTGCCGCTGCTGCGCTCCACACGATGCCACTTCTTATTGTTATCTACTTTCTCTACATTCCTCTCTCCGCTGATTTGAAGAACTCTATCCTCTTCGATCTCCACTTTCACTTCCTCCTTCTTAATCCCTGGAAGATCGGCCTTGAATACATGAGCTTCTGGAGTTTCCTTCCAATCAACACGAGTATTGACGAATGCAGAGGTCTCCCCTGAATAGGAAACTGGGAAGCTTAATTCCCTGAACGGATCCCACAGGTCCATTGAGAATGGATCGAACTTGCTGCTGCTTCTTCGATCGCCGAAGATCCTTGGAATAAGCGACATTTTCGGTGAGTTTTTGAGAGCTTCCTGTCTTTGCTTTAATTTGTTTGCTTTCGAGTTTACTGGTTCAAGGAGGAGATACTGATGGATGTGTTTATATAAGGACTTATTGAAGCGTCACGTACTTTCTCGATATTTCATATTTCTCTTCTTCCGAAACGTTCTCGATATTTCTGGATCAATATATACAGATTTCTGGAGAAATCTCGTTATGGGCTCGAAGAGTAGAGGATTTTACTTGTCTAATACGAGGGTTGGGCCCAAATTTTATTTTGAAGAAAGTATTGTTTAAATTTTTTCATATAATAATTCAAAAATATCTTAACTATATTTTACAGTTATATTTTGGATAATTAAGTTTCATAATTTAATTATAAAAGTATTTATATAATTCATGTGATATTTGTATATGTATGTATAATTCGCTATATCATTCATTTGTACAGTGTTCGCATATTTTGTTATACAATTTATGCACAACGTTTGTATGATTTGCTATACAATTCACAGTGATTGTGTATTTTGCTACACAATTTAATTCACACAGAAATTTTACATAATCGCGCGACTTACACAATACTTAAACTCTAATTACAGTTAGGAATTTACAGTGAATCATAATTAATTCAAACTATAACTATATTAACTAATTAACTATTATATGTTTGCTTATATTCTTTTTATAATTAAATAAAATGTTCTTGGTCAAAGTTTTTTATTCAGAATAACTAAATGATTATCCAAGATAGCAAGTCGATCAATTTAGTTACAAGTGAAATACATTTTCGCTTCTTTTCTTCTTCGCTGATCTACTTGCTCTTCATTACTATTTTCTTCCTGCCATGGCTTCTAACCAGGTCTAATTTTAAACAAATAATATAGTGCTACTTGCGTAATATCTAACCCTCCTCGTAAAACAAAATAAAAGTAATGGGCCGTGATAAAGAACAAAAGTCCATAGAATTAAGACTACTGGTCGGAATTGGGCCGAAAATCAAAGCTATTGAAGCCCAATTTCCATAGTTCACTTGTGTGATCTGAAATGGACTTCTCGGGATTTATCCAGAAGGTTCTCGACATTTGCTTCTTTGAATATCTACTTGGTTCTAGATATGTCTCGGTGGATATGGAAGCATGGAGAAACCGCTAAACATTCCTCTAAAAAGCTATAAATAACTACCTACTCCCCTTTCATCAACCATCAAAAGCAGGATTCGCAGAAAAGTACATACAATAAAGTTCTCAGAAAATTCACTGAAAATGTCGCTAATCCCAAGAATCTTTGGCGATCGACGAAGCAGCAGCATGTTCGATCCATTCTCTATTGATATATTTGATCCATTCAGAGAATTAGGCTTCCCGAGTTCCAATTCACGGGAGACCTCTGCATTCGCCAACACTCGAATCGACTGGAAGGAAACTCCGGAGGCTCATGTGTTCAAGGCTGATCTTCCAGGGCTTAAGAAGGAGGAAGTGAAGGTGGAAATCGAAGACGATAGGGTTCTTCAGATTAGCGGTGAGAGGAACGTGGAGAAAGAGGACAAAAATGATACTTGGCACCGCATGGAACGCAGCAGCGGGAAATTCATGAGAAGATTCAGACTTCCGGAGAATGCAAAGATGGATCAAGTTAAGGCTTCTATGGAGAATGGAGTGCTCACTGTTATGGTTCCCAAGGAAGAGGTGAAGAAGCCTGATATCAAGTCCATTGAGATCTCTGGTTAGGCGCTTTGGCTGGATTAAGTATATGTAGTGTGTATGGTCAAAGTTTTGGAGTTCCTGTTTTTCTTTTTCTTGCCTGTATGGTATGCTGAATCGTCTTTCTAGTTGGCTATTACCTGTTTGATGTATTTTCCTTGAGAACTCTATATGTAAAAAGATGTTCTACTAATAATAAATAATAATATTTCTGTTGCCAATCTGTGATCTCAAGTTGTACAATTCTGTGCAATACTGTTCACTTTCTTAAACCAGCAGTGAATACAAAAACTTCAAGATGTTGCAGGTTATTAATGGTTTCTAGTAATAGCCTCAGAGAGAGGCTGACACAAACTAAAAGCTTAATCTTGATCTAAGCACAATATAATTCAGTGTTTTCAATAATGGCTCAATCAGATTTCAATTCCCCCACGCCCTTGATATTTTAGCCAAACATTTGCTGCAAGCTTGAAAATAAAAGGAATGGTGTTGTTCATGGGTACTAAAGAAGCGTGAAGATGCAATAACACATTACACCAATGAATTAATCAAGTCCTTGAAATTAAACACCAACCAATCAGCTTTAGCTGCAACTGATTCTCGTAGTTGAATCCCGCCATAGCAAATGAACAAGTCCGCACCACCCGGCATACGAGCCTACAACCAAAAATGGAGAGCAAAGTTTGAAAGGGGTGTGTTCTTTGACCATTTTCAAACAATATAACAGAAAAATTGAATTGCAGACTGTCTTCTTAATAGACACTACAGTTACTATCATATCGTTTCTGCGATAGGAGTTGGTGGTTAAACAGGAGACGACGATACTGGTTACTTACCTCAAGGTCGGTAGCACCATCACCAATCATTACTAGTGATTTGTATCCATGAGCCTGGAACATTGGTTAGCTTTATATCAGCATCTTCAAAAAGTGAGTTAAAAATTAACAATTATATCACCAATAGTTTAAACATCAACCTTTCTTATTTGTTGAACAGCAGTAGCTTTCCCGCCTTTCCTTGAAGTTGGCTCATTCTTGTCAAACCCAACATATTCTCCATTGCTCCCAAAGAGTATTTCATTGGCAAAGATATTTTCAAGTGGTATACCAAGTATGGATGCAACAGGCTGTGAGAGAGAATTATAGTTGGGATTTAGACAGAGAGACGAAATGGTGACTAATTAAGGTACCCATTTTTCTCGAAATGAATCTGTTCTTCTCTATCTCTACGAGGTGGTAGTAAAATCTACGTGCATTTTATCCTTTTCAGATCCCACTTGTGGGATTCCACAGGTATTATTGTTGTACTAATGATGTTCAAGAATGGAAAAATCTCCAGAAAGAAGCTCGAACCTCACCCAGGATAGTTTGAAATTTCTTAATATTTATATCAGAGATACCTCTTGTGAAATATTAAGATGGACAAATAAAACTAACCATAAACTAAACAGTTGAACAAGGTAAGTACATTGATCATTTGACGAAACCCTCCAGAGACCAGATAAACATCTTTATTTTTATCCTTCAGTTCCTTGACCAATAGATCAATGCCTGGAGAAAGTCTGCACCAATAAAAGCCAGAAAAGATTACAGCAACTTACGCAGACTAAAGTAAACGATCAGCTAGCTTCAAAGGAACATCAGATGAAAGTTGATTTGTTCGGAAATTTCAAGGACATTGATGGATTTAGGCCAGATACCTCTGAATCCTTTTGTTATCTAAAAGAAATCGTCTTTTCAGTTGAAAATTTGTCAGTTCTCTTGAATTTCCATTAGCATTTGTTTTATATCACGAAATTATTCCATACTTTCTATATGGCAATAAGAAGTACCAGACAACATAACATCGAAGATGAGTAGTTTTGGTCCTTTAAGATTGCAAAAAGAGAGCACTCTCTTTCTATAGCAGAAATTGCTTAGGATTTCATATCACTAGAAAAATCCAATAAAAATAAGAATCATGCATGTCAGAGGCAGCTATCTTAAGACTTTCATCAACTGATCTGCTTAAGATCAGAAGCATTGTGAAGCTCCAACTTTGATCTATCACTGGTTTAAACCCCACGAGATATTCTTTTCATCATGAGGCTCTGATAGACAGTGAATGTAGTAGCATGAACGACCAAAATAGAGTTTTTTTCTCGATCAAAAAGGAGTTTTTGCACCATAGATGGTGGTAAAAGTTAAAGAGCACGTTGTAGAGTTTTTCTACACTTTCAACGTGTAGAAAATGATTTCAGATTAAAAAAATTATGCTAACCTAGTAACTACTATGAAAAGTATTACCAAATCAAAGAGCACACTTTAAATGCACATAGATGAGTTTCCTGTTGTTCAAGAGGGAAAAAGAGAGAGTAGTGTGAAGCTAAAGAAATTAAAACATACAGAAATGTAAAGCATCCAGGACGAAGCCAGGACATCACGTGTAGGTTCTAAAATATATTTCGATCAAGGAAAAGATGGTTACTTCAGATAAATTGTCAATGGAAATCTTTGCTAAGCGATGTATGCAGAGGGGAAAAATTAGATAAAAAGGTACATTCGTCCTGGACAGCACGTGTAGGTTCTAAAATATATTTCGATCAAGGAAAAGATGGTTACTTCAGATAAATTGTCAATAGAAATCCTTGCTAAACGATGTATGTGGAGGGGAAAAATTAGATATAAAGGTACATAAAGACAGATCCATGAGTATCACCCATGCAGTATTAGACAAAAGGACCAGACTTATATCTAAACAATAAGTCGAACATTCAAATTATATTGTGACAAGAAGTTAGTTTTCCGATGCAAAAACTTTGATCTTGCACCAAACAAGGTTCTCCAAATTCTAGTAGTATAACAAGTGAACATGCTGAAAGTTGTTTATATAAAACTGTAAATGTCTTTGTTATTTTCACAAACTAACGGACAGTTCAACGAATACAAGTAATGAAGTATGGAGAAAACAATTAACCGTAACATGTATTTGCTTTCGACTTGGACATACACTTGAGTCTTTTGTGCTGATGAGCTCCTTCATCTGTTGACTTAGGCCAACTTTTATATACCAAAAGCCTAGTACAGGCTCGAGCTTATGACAAAAACTGCATATGACGCTTTCTTCAACAGTTTTGAGATGATGGAAAGTTAAGTGAATCTTCTATTCGAGCCACCTCTTTTCCTATGTGATGTCAAGGAGCCGAGGGAGAGTGCCGGCTACAAGTTTGACTAAACCTAGCTTTGGTTCAAACTTTGTATTTATCTTAAACATCTATTGAATATTTATAAATTATTAATTTAGAATGCAGTAACTTAAAAAAATATTAGAATTCACTAGAATTTTAAATTATGTCAAACTGCTTCAAAATATATAGGTTGCTTGGTACCAACTAATAACTATGAAATGCCTGCAATATGTCTCAAGTACCTGGATAATGATTCATTAAACCAGAGAGCAATAACATCTAACCATCAACACAGAAAGGTTTTCAAGAATTCAAATGGGAGGAAGAAATTGATATACGTGACCATATGGTATAACTAATCAAAAGTTTCCAATTAACGATATTGGCAGTTATGATCATGACCCCTAAATGAAAGACCAATAGCAGATGATAGCCTATACCTATAAAGCAAATCACCCTCAAATGTAACAGCAAAACAAGAAGATACATCTTTATAACTAACCTCAATTTGCCATAAAAGGTATTAAACACGAGTGACATAATATTGTTTGTCTTTTGTCCGAGTAAACTTGGAATAATCATTCACACAAATGGAAAACTTATATGCATAGGTAATCAAAGGCACATCGTTACCGCGGAGGTCTCTTGAGAAAATCGTGGAGTTGGGATAATGAAGGGTTGATGAGAGACAGACGAGCTGCCAATGCTTCTTCAAATGGAACAGAGCCATTCATTGCCCTGTCAAAGACAAGATAAAAAGGATATGAAATCCCAAGGCATTTAACATTAGATAAGAACCATTATTCAGAAAAGCAGCTAACCTAGCAGTCCATTCCGCAACAGCCTTTCCAGCACCACAAAACTCTGCAAACTCATCAATGCCCTCGTCTATGCACACAGTGCTATCCACATCAAAGCATACCGCATTCGAATTTTGCCAAACATCAAGAACCTCTAACATAATTCAAAAAACCATCAGTCAGCCACAAAATTACAAATCAATTCCCTCTATAATAGAACCTATCCCGTCTTCCTTTTAACAAGCATCAAACATCAAGTAAATCCCTAGTTGGGATCAGCCACATGAATCCTCAATTTAAGTTCAGCTCTACTCGGGTTCATTTCATTTCACAAGCATGATTAGAGATATTCACAAAATACCCAATCCATAACAAAATACAACAGATTAGCCTCGTCTAGTTTTGAAACAAGAATCACACATACAGATTAGCCTACCAAGAACAATCTCAGATCCTGATGTTTACCTTTAGATGGCAATGTGTTGTCAAAAGGGGTTACAACAGAGGCTTCAATGGGCTGAACTGAAGCAACAAAGGAATTAAACAATTTGGAATTCCTCACCATTCTAATGTGCTGAACAGATACTCTTGTATTATTAATTTTTGGAGAAAATGTAGGAACTAGTACCGAGCTTTGCTGTCTAGAAGCACCATGAACAGAATTCGCCTGTAAACTCATCAGCCCCTCCATTGAAACCTTAATATCGTTGTATTTTCACAAAACTAGGAGATGGGTATCGTTAAAAATCAAATCTTTTTGCGTAAAGTTAAGGTTGTCTTTGCTAAAAATGCTTTTGTGTTCAAGAAGATGCGCACCTGATCGAGCAGTTGGTGGGAATATCAGAGTACTGTTCTTAGAATAATGGGCCTGAATCCGAAAGTATTTGGGCCTAGCCTTTTTAAGAAAAAAGGGCCTACTAAATTTGAGCCCATGGGACTATCTAAAGCAGGCCCATGTGATTTGGTACTTTGAGTTTCCTTTACAAAAGGTTCATGTGATTTAGTTGGGAGATTTGCACAAATATGGATTATTTTAGATTAGTATTAATGTTTGTCCACTTTCGAGGTAAACTGTGCATTGGTATTATTTGTTCAAAGTTAAGCTTTGTGGGGTCCTGGGCAGAGCTAAGGTATCAAAAAGGGTTCATTGTCGAAAAATTGTATGTATGTACAAAATTAAATTTATTTTTTTACGTCTATATATTAATAGGTGTTGAAACTCTTTATTTTCTTCATTCGTTTACTTCTTTATATTTTAATTTCCTTAATGAAAATCATGATTTTGACACTTTTGGTGGTGTAGCTACCCATAGCAATGCATGATCAGTCACACACCATTCGGTGGTGTAGCTACCCATAGCAATGCATGATCAGTCGCACACCATTAGTCTAAAAATTATTCCACGTATATCAAAAATTATATGTAGTATATAGATTTTAAAAAAAGTTTTTTATATGTATATATGAAATTTTAACCCGTCTCGGTTCAATGTCGATACCTATGAAAATGTCACATATTAGTTCTTGGACCACGAAGAAACAATGGAACCGAAAGACATTCACAAAGGTTGATTTAGGATTCAAGCTCAATTAATAATGGAAAGAACCAGATTGTTGAGAAAAAAATTTCCAGTCCTCTTTTTTTTCTTTTTGTTTTTTTTAACGTATAAATTTCTCATCTGCTTTCTAATTTTTACAAAAAAAACATTCAAATATTATAATCAATAAACTTAATGTTATAATGAAAAAAATTGGAATTAACAAAGAAATTGAAGAACAATAATGGAATGGTAAGAACAATAATGGAATGGAAAGTTAATTATGTATCTACCATCTAAAGTAGCTTAATGTAACCTAAAGTTTTATGACTTTTAAAACTCTTTTGGCTGCTAAAATTATGTAATTGGGTTGAAGGAAAACGTTTTCCATGCTAAAGTCATTTTTCAGTCGTTGGTTATACAGAAACACTTTCTAGATTTTCCATCAGTAATGACAAATCACTATGTATGGACGACATTTTTCATATTTTAAAGATTGGGTTGGGTTATCATCTGTCCAAATTTACTTTGAATTTAAATTGGTTGGGCTTAAATTGGCTAAATTTAAGTTGAATTATGACCCCTCCAATTTGATCCATTTAATCTCAATAATTTTAACATATTATTATTATTATTTACTTTTTATAACCACCGTTTGAATTTTAATTGATGAAAGTAAAAGTAAAAAAGTTACAAATAAACAGATATATCATAGAAAATATTATAGAAAACATATATTACATCAATACAAGTAATGAGTCTTAGAAGGGGCTGAAATTGGTGATTAAATTAGGCTCAATTGAATATTCTTTCAAAATGGGTTAAGCTATGAATGAGTTGCTATTGAACCCAATTCAAATTACCTTGAGTCCAACGCATAAAATTTTGTAAGAATTGAGCGGAATACCTATATTTAGGCTCTTTTTAATACTCTTACTTAAAACGTTATTATCAATTGTAAACTAAAAAAGAACTCAGAGGGTGGCTCGACAGTGTTAGAAAAAAGTCAAGCGTCTTAGGCCCCCAAATTCGAGGAGCCTCAATTTTTATTTTAGTGAACTTCGTACTTGGAATCCAAGGTAGACCCTTAGAAGTAATTGAGGAACCAACCCCTTAATTGGTTGATGGACATGA
>JAOTQR010000092.1:23256682-23287047 GCA_025774065.1 Solanum ossicruentum | reverse complement strand
AAAAATTTTTTAAAGAAAGAGGGGAACTAGGGCGGTAAAATCCAAATTATTTTAAAAGCTATTTTAAAAAAATAAATAAAAAAAAGGGCGGGGGTATAAGGTGGGGTGGGTAGGGCGGAGGGACAGGTTGTGGAGTTGGGTGATAAAAATATTTTAAATGTTGTTTTTTTAAAAATAAATCATAGGTGATATATTTTATTCACGTGAAATGTCGTAATGTTTCAGTGTGTTTTTTAAAATTAATAAGTGATAATTTATGTATAAAATTCACACATTTAATATTCTAAAATTTTTTTATATAAATTTGAATTAGTTAGATTCCAAACCTATTACTGTACCCGGTGGAAAAACAAAATATACTGGAATCTAACCAGCAAATGAAGGCAATCCATGTGGGCAACCTGAAAAATTCATTTCTGAAAGTGACAGGTTTCTTCATTCAGTAAAGATTGTAGGCGGACAAAGTCTTAACGCTACTCAATTTGATTGAGCCACAAATGGGGTCCCTTTCTGCCCCAATTTGGTGGATTGTTTAATCACAATTTTTTTAATTGAATTTAACAATTAAACAGGGAAAAAATTGAAAATTTCTCAGATAATTGATTCATTGGAATAGCAGTACACATACCAGATTTCTTCTTTTTTGGCTCTGTTGTTGCAGTAGGAGGAGGATTAGGATTATTAGTTGTGCGAGGCAAGAAGACTCCAGTTCCAGATGAACCGTTTTTCGAACTGGATCCTCCGAGAAATATGGCCCTCATGCCTGCTCCACTACCTTGTAGTGGATGATGAGGATGGAGATGATAGATCCTATCTTTACATTGGCCATGCCCACCAACTGTTTGTTTCTTTGTCAAACTACTCTTTGTGTTGTTTTTTTCAATTTTCGGTTTCTGAATTGACTCAGTAGTTGTCCCCTTGACTCTTTTGGGCTTCTGTTTTGCTCTTGTTGGTTGGTCTTTCAAGTGGTACACCTACAGATAAAATTAAGTTAGATGGTGAAGACTAATCAAGAAACAACCCACAAAAGTTTGTTTGGTTTTCAAATTTCTTACTTGAATTGGTCTCTTCAAATCATCACTAGAGTAAAATACAGTATTAGAACTGTTCATTTGATGATTCACGGAGTCTGCTACAGGCTTAACATATGTGCCTAAAGATTCTTGATTATAGCAACATATCTCTCCGGAATTGTAATTTGACCAATTCCAAGCCAACCCATATGTGTTTGATGTCTGAAAAAGAAAACCGAAGTCATTAAAAACAATTAAAACCAAAAAAGTTGCAATCTTTGGAACTTATAATCAACCTGGACAGTACTGGGAGTAGAATTTAGGGCTCTGTTTTCATCAACATCATTTTCATCAACAGCGACATCCTCTTCTTCTTCGTCATCATCTTTAAGCATATAATCAGCCATTTGTCGAGTCAATTGAGCAATGAAATCTTCATCATCCTCTTCGCTTTCAGTTTCATCTGTTTCTGTTGAACCAAGTTCAGACCCAAAAGGGCTGCTTAAACCAGAGGAAGATGAATGTTCTGACAACCCATATGCACCAAAAATCAAATCATTCCCCCAATTAGCTTTCATTTTCTTCAACCCATCAGTGCTCTGTTCCTCATAGCCAGATGTCACAGTGCTCAAGCTGAAATCTTGAACTTCCTTCTTCTGTTCTTCCATAGTAAAACCTGGAAACAACTTGTGAGGAGGAGGAAAACCTTTCTCTTCTTTCCCACGTAACACAGAAGCATAAGATGCCATCATTGTTAAAAACTTAGTTACAGACTATATAAGGTTCTTGAATTTTGCTGTTGGAGAGGAAATACAGCAAAAAGATACAGTTTTTGGGAAAGGACTAGTTTGGGGGCTGTCAGGTTGAACTTGGTCTTAATATAAGGCCTAAAAGAAGAGGCGCGAGTGTTGGGGTTTGGTGGTTGGACAGTACATTTGTCTGGCCACGTTATTCAACTGCCACTTGCTGTGTACTAGTACACATCAAAGATTAATTTAAAAGTTCCGAGCGGAACTAAAATTTCAATAAGCAATTTTGTGATAAGTTAGACTTCAAATCATGCTGACGGATAAACGAAAACTCTATAGATTCTTATTGGAATCACGAATTATGCAGAACTTAATAAATTGGGCTAGGACTATTTAGAATTGAGGGTACGATTTTTTTTACTACAATAATAGCATATTCAGTATGATTCTACAAGTGAGGTCTGGGGAAGGTAGAGTGTACGCAAACCTTACAACTGTTTCCTAGAGATAGAGAGATTGCTTTCGGGAAACCCTCATCTCAAGAATCAATTCTCATAAGCAGAAAATAATAGATGTGTGAGAAAAAGGGAAAGGAAAGGAAAAATGATTAATAATGAAAAGCAAATGATAGGATGTAAATACGAAAAATAACAATTTTTTTTTAAAAAAATATAAGACAGATAATGGCAAGATAGGATAAAACCAACTACTCCTACTAACTTACTATATCACTACGCCAAATATCATTCTACTCTCACTAACTTATTAGCCTGCTACCCAATTACGCGACCTCAGGGTACGATTTTATCTAAAATTTAAAAATTATAAATTTAAAATTCTATTTAAAAATTATAAATTTAAAATTCTGACTCTGTCTGTATTTGAAATGGCCGATCGATGCCCTTTTGTAAAAGGGATTCTTTTTTATGGTTGTATTGTTGTTGTAGTTTGTTATCCTAACTCAATGGCTTGTATAGAATTACAGATGATTATGGTTGGAGTAGTTTGTAGAGTCATACTTGTGTGGTTGACTGATTGAGTTGGTAACCAATTCCCACTCTACTAATGTTTAAGGTCAAGAAAAGAGGAAAATACAGAGAAATGAATGTTTTATTCATCTTTTCTTCCTTCTTTTTTGGTTTAGTTTGGTATGAGGGCTAACTTTTGACTTAGACCATGTGTAAATGAGAGGAAAAACTGTGTTACACATGTTTTATCAATGAGGTTGGGTTTCACGTACTTTTGGGAAAATCAAATAAAGAAGGTAACAAAATATCATAAATTAAGTAACAAAAATCAAATCTGATGAGAGGTCCATGAAACTATCCCTTAATTATATAAATTAGTAATCAAGAAAAATAACTTATTAAACCCCTTTTCAACTGTATTAAATAATTTCCCTATAGTATGTTTAGAAAAGAATGATTTTTTTTTAATAATATTTTAATTTTAATTTTTCCTGTGACATGTTTAAGTCAAAAAATGAAAAGACATATTTACCATAATTTTATTTTACAACTATAAAATAAAAAAATCTTCTTTAATTTCTTAAATTTTGTGCTAAATCAAATTAATTTTTTTTTTAAAGAGGAAGTATTAATTTTGCATATATGGTTTTATGGGTCTTATAACTGTTTAAAAGTTACTCCACGTAGTCAAACGATCATCCATGGTCAATGATTCTTGGAATCTTCGTGGTCCAATAAAATCCTTAAGTTTTATCTATCTTTTCCAAATTAACGAATTATACGGCACTGGTATAGGCCAGACCTAATTTACAAGTTATGACTCATGTGAATTTCATAATTTTGTTCAGACTTTTAAAAAATAATTATTATTATATTTCTATTATTTAACTGTGAATTCAATTTTATATAGGTATATACACATGTTAAGCCGAAATTATTTTAATTTTATAAATTTTAAATCTGTAATATGTTTGTGTCAAAAATAAAAAGGACCTTAAATATTAAAATTAATTTTTTAATGTACAAAAGTTAGTAGTGGGATTCATAAACTTTAAAAGCTAAAAATCCACTAGCATTTGGTGCCCTGGCTAATCACCATCTGTTATACTGTCAACAAAGGATTAGTTCAAGCTTTGGTTTTTGTTTTAAGAAATAAGAGGATTAGTTCAATAATCAAAACTAAACCCCAAAATCAGTCATGTATTTTTTAAACAAATCTAATTCTTCTATATAAGTTAAAAAAGAATTAATGGAAGTTAGTGAAAACCAAATTATTTAAACATGTTTAAGTAATAACATGCTCATAGAAAACAAAGGCAAAACTCAACCGACAATAAGAAATGAGTCTTATTTAAGCAGTAGGCCGTTAGATGGAAAATGAAACACCTGCCGACGTTAGCCCAAAGATTATAACGCGGAATTAAAAATTTTAGTTTATGAATTCAGAAGGATAAGGAGGTTAAGAATTAAGGTTGAATCGACAAATGTTAATTAGTTGTTAGTATATATGTTTTCTTAAATTAATTTATTCTTTGATAAATATTATTATCTGCTATTTAGGTTTTTTCTCGTATTAGCTGTTATTATTGTATTTTTTTTACATTATTTATTGTTGTTCCATTGTATTTTCGTTTTTTTAACCTGTTTTATTTGAGTGAAAGGTTTAGGTTTATCCGAACGTATACTTTTCTTCATCGGATTTCACATGCGGAATTACACTAAGAGGTTGTTTAGTAAAATGTATAAGAATAATATTTATTAGAATGTATTAATAATGTTTGTATTAGTTATACTTGGACTATATATGTATAATATAAATATTTAGTTTGGTATATTAAAATAGTATGTATTGCATAAAAATATTTATTTACAAAGATACTTTTCACAATTATGGTAGAAAAAGATGTAAAAAAGATTTCGAGGTATAATGTGATCTTTAACCATACTAATGCATGTATTAAAACTCTTTGCATTACTAATATCTAAAAATATATGATAATAGCAAAGCACACTTCAATATACAATAAACTATATATATTAATTATACATAATATAAAAAAGATCTGAATATTATTTATATTGGACTCCAAATAAATTATTTTAGACAAGTTAAATAATTTTTAAATATAAATATAAAATTTAACATAAAATTATCGATTTCAATCAAATTCTATTTAACTCAAAAAGGTCGCTCCCCGACTATAACAATAACAAATGGTGGCTCCCTCACTATATTATAATTATAACAAATGGTGGCTCCCCCCACTATAAATATAACATATTGCGAGGCTTTAATACAACTAAATAAAAAGTTGCGATGCTCATGTCAAGTCTTCAGGCCAATAAATAAACAATACAGGTTCGTACATGAGTTTCAAATATTTGACTTTGATGAGCTAACATATATTCTCACTTTATAAAAATTACTTAATTATAAAAATTTACATAAATTGATATAAACATTTTGTAAGTATGACGACATGAGTATTAACCATCCAACTGAAAAATATATTTTAAGATCGATTCTATGAATTTTACTAATTTCATGCTTTCGACTCAAAATATACATACATAATCGGAAGGACTAAGGTCACACTTGTTAAATATATAAACAATTTTATATATTTAGTATAGATTTAGGTGTTAAATTTGGGTTAGCAATCTAACATAAAGTAGCACATTATTGAAAAGATCCTACAAATTCACATGTTGTGGATCTTATAATTAATTATGCTCCCTTCATTTTAAATTAATTAAATTTTTGAGACTTCTTTCAATATTCGAAATAGTTGAATTGTTCAAAATTCAAAAAGAATATTTGAAACTTTTTCCATATTTACCCTTTTATTTATTGAAGTTTTATATTTTCTAGGAGATAAAACATTGTATATTTATGATTTCACAAAGAGCAATAGTAGAAAGTATGATGCAAATTTTGTCTTTAAATGTTTTTCTTAATATTTGTGTATTATCTCAGAAATTCAATTAATATGAGACAGAAGGAGTATCTTTTAATAAATTATTAGACTTGTCATTTTCCAATTTATGTACGTGCATTTATCTATTATATTAAATGTAGTAAAATTTTCAAATCTATGTTAACGTCAGCTTATTTTTTACATGTCAATTCTTGTTTAGTAATGATTTGGATAATGAACAACAATTTGTGACAACTTCTTTTAATTTCCTGTTATATTACAAAGAGTATTACAACCTATTGGTATTCAAGGTATTATTTTAGCTTATACATATTTTATGTGTCTTAGACTCATAGGGGTTGTTCGATAACTGGTTTGACATACGTTATGTAAGTATTGAATTTTATATTTATGTATAAAATTAATGCGAAATTTAGTTCACAATTTAAAAATTCACATAACTATATATCTATAATTTATAAAAGAACATATGTATTACTGAAGGTGAAATTACTAATATATTTATAAAATAATACATAAGTCCACTCATGATTAATTGCCAAATTACTAAAATACTGATAATTCTGCTACCAAATGATATAGAAAAAGAAATATTCAAGTTATTGTGGTTGACTAGAAAGAATAGTATCTATTGGTAATTAAAAAAAAGTTAATATTCCGTTAATTTAAAAAAAAAAATGACCTTCTTTCTATTTTATTATGTTTTAAAAATGACAATTTTGTTTTTTTGACAATATTTTAATTTTAGTTTTTCACGTGACATGTTTAAGAGCATAAGATTAAAGTACATTGACACAACTTTAATTTACAATCACAGAATCAAATTATAATCTTCTTTATTTTTTTTAGCACCGTGTCAAGTCAAACTAAATCTAAACGGAGGAAGTACTATTTTCATCTACTTAATTCAGTCATTGCTGTAAATTTGTTTCTTCTATCAAAGCTAGAATAACGTGCAAGGCAACACCAAAATATATATACACTACATTAGAAACGTACTCTGGCAATATATATGATATACACACAATTGTAACTATCAACCGTCATTACATTGTGTCGTGATGACATGATCAAATTAATTATAGAATTTTATCTATTTTAAAAAAAGTTGCTGTCATAACATACATTAATGTAATAATTGGCATCTATTGGCTTATTATATATTTATTTTCTAAAACTAAATAAATTAATTTTTATCATATTCTATATGCACAGTATATTTTCATTAATCTCGGATGGAGCCAAAGATTCAATATTTTTTGACTTTGGTGTATGATGGAATAAAGCAAAATGACTCTTTAAACTGTCTGTGCTTCTTTCAATTGTGAAGTAGCAGTTAGACACTGCAACTCTCGACGCTCATCATGGGTCATCCGTAAACAGTCGCGCTATGTTTTTAAATATAGGAGTCAGGCTGCGTACATCTGACTCTCCCTTAACCCGCAATGGACGTGAGCCTTTGAGGCATTAGAGTAATGTTATTGTTATATGCACAGTATAATTTTTGATGAAAGATGTTAGACAATCATCCTTAGATCAATATAACTATGTCACTTTGGCAAGAACAAGTTATAGTTTAGATACTCTTGCCCTATTCATTCTGGAAAGTGGAATTAAGAGCTAGGCTAAAAGGACGGAAAGGATTTATTTGAAGTTCACTCGTTGAAAAATTATATATTGTAATAATTATTTTTTAATGGGATGCAATAAATGTTGAACACTTTGGTGAAATCTTTGCCTCCAGTACTGAGTGGACCACCTATTATTTATATATTATTTTTACTACTAATTTATTTTTAAAAATCTTTGAATCTTTCTCTAGTATTATTATACAATACAAAAGTAGAATGATGATGCAAGCAAAATAGTATACTTGATATACGCCTGTAAATAGCAAAATGTTAGAAATAAACCAAAGATTCTATATAGACTTTTCCCATTTTACTTTTATGGGATATTAATAAATCTAACACTTTCTGCATAATATAACCAACTAATAGGTGGCAAAGTTTTGATTTTGAACATGAAACTTTTGTACTGTTTTCTTGTGTTTAAATAACGAAGAGCAATTCGATACACAAAACATTCCATCTTATTAGGATGGCGGAAAGGTCAGTGCTCAAGAGGTGTAATGTAGCAAATTTATCCTAATTCTATAAATATTTTCACAACTTGGGATAAGGGTGTTAAGTTTAACACACAAAGTAATGAGTCGTTGTAGTATAGTGGTAAGTATTCCCGCCTGTCACGCGGGTGACCCGGGTTCGATCCCCGGCAACGGCGTTTAATTTTTTTTCCTGGAACTTTTCTTTATCTTCTTTTTTGAAGATTATCACAAACAAAATGCCTTGGAAAAAAACTCACCATTGATAGCCACTCATCAGAAATGGCAATTCTCAGCTTCTGCTTGTGTGGTTCCAAACTCCCCCCAAATCCAAAACTTCACAATCTCCATCTCTCCCCACAAACCCATCAAGCTATTTCACAGGTTTCTCTAAAATCAGCCGAATCTTCGAGAAATAGTTTCATCGAATCAATCTCAAGAGCGAGCTTCCTAGCTCTTGTTTCTGGTTCACTCTTCTTAGCTTCTGATCCTGCTTTAGCCTTTAAGGGCGGGGGCCCTTACGGTGCTGGAGTAACTAGAGGCCAAGATCTAACTGGGAAGGATTTTAGTGGTAAAACTTTAATCAGACAAGATTTTAAAACTTCAATACTCAGACAAGCTAATTTTAAAGGTGCAAAGTTACTCGGAGCTAGCTTCTTCGACGCCGATTTAACTGGGGCTGATCTATCTGATGCGGATCTTAGAGGTGCTGATTTCTCCTTAGCTAATGTAACTAAGGCGAATTTAAGCAATGCTAACTTGGAAGGAGCACTTGCAACTGGCAATACATCTTTCAAGGGTTCTGTGATACAAGGGGCAGATTTTACTGATGTTCCTCTAAGAGAAGATCAACGAGAATATCTTTGTAAAATTGCTGATGGGGTGAACCCAGTAACGGGTAATGCAACACGAGAGACATTGCTTTGTGAATAGCTTTGTGTAGTGTAAGCTGTTAATCATTGCTGGCCTCATTGGTTAGTTCCTTTTTGTTTTCCTGTATATGATTTGAAACTGTACCACCTCATGTGTTCCACATATACATCAGCAATTGGAGCTCGCATTGGGTTTTGATTATGTTTGATCAAATTGCTTGTATTTGCGTTGTTTTGGTTAACTTGCAAGGCAGGAAGATTGATTTGGATGAGTTGTCATGGTAGCTTCATGTCTCTTACATCTTTGATAATAAAAGACTTGTTAAAATGATGATTTGAAATCCTTTTAACATTGCGGCATTTATCACAATGTAATGCAATCTCTTACTTTGTTGCTCAAACTAATACTTCAATTTCTTCCATTGTAGTTAATATTTGGATTCTCGAACCTTTGGTGATACGAAAGTTTTAAGAGGTGACGCTCAACTTAACCATCTTCAGAAAGAGAAGTAGTAATATCGCTCCTTCACTTAAGGTCTCTTATCACAAAAGGTTCAAGATTCCAAAGCTTAGCTATAAAGGAGGGAATTCAATTGGCATTAGTTCGAGCAGCAAAGTACCTTATATGAATTAGAGATTGTATTTCACTAGGAAAAGTCCCATCAATTTTGAAAGGTTTCCAAATCCAACAATTTAACAAGTTTGAACCTGTCAAAGATGAAGGAGATATCATGCTTTCATGACTAGCCATCTCATTGAATAGTAAAGACAGCACTTTGAGTGAGATGGCCGCCACACATGAATTTGATCCTGGTAAGAATGAAACAAAATAGAATTTGTTTGTGAATTATGCTTGTCAGATACTTATCATCGAGTGATCCAAAAAAATTCCATGATCACGGGTTGATGTTAAGGTATAATCAATCGTCAACATTCCCTATTCAGAGGAATATTGGAAATTGCCACATGTCTCATTAGCATGCTTCCCAGGTCCTTGTTCGATGGAACTGCCACTGAGCTGACATACTGGTCAAAGTTTTGTTATCTTCTCATTGTACTCGATTTTGCTAAGTCACAAGTTCTCAGTACATTGCTTCTGAAATGCAAATGAGGTCTTCAGTTTTTCACCTTTTACATGATTAAAAACTAGAAGAAATATGGCAACATGTACTGGCGTTCATTCACTGCTAGAAAGCGGTGGGGAAAGTGCAAAATCGAGCTCAATCAGTATCCACATATCAGCTTTAAACAATATAGTAGTATGAACTCACTCTTTACCATGTCACTCTTATCTCTGCGACAAAGCTCTGTATTGATGGTTCGGCAGTACCTAGGGATCTAATGACCTTCAACACTTCCTCTTTGAGCATTTTCCTTTTCCTGTGTAGTTGGGTTAGCTCAGAAACAGGACATTAGGCATAAAGACTAAAAGCAGCAGTGGTAGTAAGTAAAAGAGCTGTGTTTTGTCGGCGCACATTAATACAAAGATCCTGCAAGTTCAGATGTTGTTAATTAGCAGTTGGATCAACTTTGGGTTGCATATTCTCGAATCTGGAATTCGCGACTTTTTTTCAGCTTAAGGTTGGGACTTTGAATTGTCCTAAATGGTGTAAGCCAGACGCCATTATACCTGTGGTGATATTAGCTGCTGGATCTCTAGCTTTATATATCTATAGTTTTGCATGTCTTTATTTGATTGAATAGTTACCACTAAATCAACCTCCTCCTTTTTTTCTCTCTTTGGAAATGGTATTATGTCTTCAGAAAAGAAAGTTTATATAACTTCATTGCCAATTCTGTTGTTTTTATGTTTTGTAGCTCAATCACTGCCAATAAAGTACTGTATTTCATATAGGATCAAGGCAGTCTATATGCTTCCAAATTTGACCACCATCTACTGAACTAGTGCTTGGTTTTTGGTTCTTGAGAAAAAGAGGGTCATCTATTCTCTGCCAAGAAATGTCCGGATAAATATCATTTAAGAGTTTGAAGCCACGTCGTCTTAACACCTAGCTATTGCCAAACATGGCCATGAACTTCATATCTTCAAAGCTCCTGCAACTCACCCTTACCTCTGTACCAAATGAGCAATTTTCATTTTCCTTCCTAGACTTATTGCTGCAGGATATCTGGACCAATCTATACTTCTGAAAGTAATTCAAGCTGAAAATGCCACAGGAAGGCCTTTTGAGGTTTGACACAGAGAGAATAGAGTTCAGTCATACTCTTGAGTAAGAGAAATCTCCTTGTTAGCTGGAATGGAATCCCTAGGATCCATACATAGCAATAGTGATCAAGGTGGTTGAACATTGTAAAATTCTTCCATGATTTTGGTTGATTTTAGGTTCTGACATGGTATTCGAGGATCAAAAATTGTTTATCCCAGTAGACAAAGAATTCAACTTTGCGGAATATAGGTATACATATTTGCAAACACCACTCTAAAAGCTCAGGGAGCATTACAGGGTCTGTTATGGTCAGAAAAGAGATAAAGGTAATATGTTTGTGCCTGCAGTAGCAATGCTTAAGAAAGACCTTGTGTGAAAGATTGGCAGAACGTAAGGAAAATTATGTAGCAGAAAGATGTGCTAATGCAGCAGCTTGACTCTTTATGTAGCAAATTCCAGTTGTTTTTTTTGCTGCTTTGGGTTGTGGAGCTTTCCTAGTCCCCGCTGCAGCTGCATATTAGAGGCCGTTTCTTTGCATCTCAAGTGATGGAGAACAAATTTTTAAGAAACTATAACAATAACAACATATCCGATGGAATCCCACAAGTGAGGTATGGAGAGGGTAGAATGTATGCAGACTTACCACTACCTCATAGAGATAGAGAAACATGATGATTGAATTTACAAACCACAGTTTGACTGATGATATCCTTCAATTTCCATTATGGATGATAAATAGAATTTCAAGATATCAGAAGCATACATAATGTTCTGTCAAGCATCAATCTTATTCAAAAAGAGCAATGCAAGTTCATTTCACAGTAGATTTCCAAAGAACTAGTTCCATGCAAGTCTTGGGAAGAACTTATTCAGAAATTTACATCGTTTGATGGCGTGTAGGAAGAGTTAAAACGAGTATATAGATGTCAATACAGTTCCCAAAATCACTGCTTCGTAAGGCACTGAGCCGAAAAGATTAAAAAGGTGCATGTCATATAAGGTTCAAATAACCATCACGAGAACCCAGAAAAAAAACTTTTTGAGTCTGTCAACAAGTGGCCGTACGAGTAGTCTACAACAAATCTATAGCAACCTGATCCCAAGACTTCCGGAACTCCTGCAAATCAATCAAGAAATTATGAAATGAAATCATTTCTAGCGCAACAAACTACCATCACGCTGTTACAGGAAGTTGTAAAAATAAGATGTGTACTACGAACATCATAAACTTGCACAACTACTTGGCTAAACAAGATATACATTTGAGGAAAAGACATGTCTCTGTCTTTACAAAAATTCCCCCACCCCTTTAAGAGAGCAAGTTTCAGCGTGAATCTGTTAACAGTACAGTGGGTAAAAGAGTAAGCAATATGGAAGTAGACAACCATCATATAAAACATCTATGGCTAAGATACTGTTAAACAAAGGTACGGATGATCAAAAAGTAAGATAACAAGTTCAGAATTTGGACTAAAATTAACATCAAACCAGAACATTTCAGGATAAAAGGTTCCAGTATCAGCGACACATATTTGATCAACGGAATATTTTTTGATGTCCCTTACTAACTTACCTCTACTAAATAAACGGGAATTCATGTCTTGGAGTGCGGAGGCCATGTTTCTAGTAATAAAGTGATCCTGAATACAACAATTTGCAGAAACTTAGCGTCTATTCACGAGTACATGCAACCATTGCAATATAATTACTCTTAACAACATGCATACCTTGCCACCAATTTCCTCTAGAAGCACTATGTTGGTTGTTTCCGCTAGAATCATATTCTCCTCCTTCCTTCTTGTACTGATTTATTTATGAGTACATCAAAAGGAGTTGGTATAATCACATTGCACTTTTTGAATTATGAAGATGATTTTAAGAAAAAGAACTCACATAAGGATATGATAAAGTTTTATGAGCATCGGATGACTTGATGTACATGTCCTCTTGACCACCATAGAAGAGAGAAGAACTTAGTGGACATGGTTCCCTAAGTTCAAGTTCTTTTTGAAAAAGTGATTCATGTTCCTTATTGGATCTGCAATGCCCTGCACCTTCTCCATTTTTCATCACATCAGTTGTTCAATGGCATATATTCTAGACACTAAGGGCAAGCCCGATGCACTAAAGTGCCCGCTATGCACAAGGTCCGGGGAAGGGCCAGACCACAAGGGTCTACTCTATGCAGCCTTACCTTACATTTCTGCTAGAGGCTGTTTTTAAGGCTTGAACCCGTGACCTCCTGGTCACATGGCAGCAACTTTTCCAGTTACTCTAAGGCTCCCCTTCATGTTCTAGAGACTGCTTAACATATATCTAACAATAAAAGTATTGCTGTCTCAGTGTGAATACACAAGTAAAAATATCAAGTTGGCACCTTGGATTGGAAGCAACTGTTCATGATTATGCAACTGGTAAAACAAACAGATCGTAGTATAAAAGCTTATCATAACTACACTGAGGCATATGTCTTCCATTTTTTTGCATATTCTTCACTTGTAGCAGAAGAATTGCAGCATTAAATCTATATTTGGATTTATACCACAAGAAATACAGATCAAGTGTGACCAATTGATGGAAGGAAAATGGAAGGGGGTGCACGGATATGTCTTTCTATGTCTGTAGAAACACCACAATGATTCTCTTAGAGTCAGGTGTTAAGACAGAATGGAGAATATAACACATGAACTAAATGAGGTGAAACAAAGAGAGACAAATGAGAATGAGGAAAAGAGAAGTGACAAGATACCTGGAGCTGATTTCCATGCCCTACAACCAGAGGACTGCTTCTCCAGAGATTGTATGAGTTCAGCTGCCGAAGCTTTCCTCCCCATAACCTACAGGAATATGGAAGATGAGATAGTACAATAGTTTTCAACTTTATTTAGACAGAGAAAAAGAAAAGAACCCACAAGATCATTGCATTCTATTTCAAAATTTGATTGTAGATTTGCAATGATGAAAGTCACAATCCCCAATGTACGCACTGTGTCGAACACAAAAACATATTTCAGAAGAAATGTCAAGGAAGTATTACGAAAGTAGAGAACATAAGATGTCATAAACCACCACTAATGTGCTATCTTGAGAGTAAAGAAAAAGGATGTCATATACCTTTTAAACTGTTACCTAAATCCAGTCATCCAGACAACCAAATTCACTAGTCACACCAACAACAGCATACTATACTTAGTGTAATCCAACAAGTGGGGTCTTCAGAGGGCGGGGTGTACGCGGTTTTTACCCTCCCCTCTGCGGGACAGAGAAGCAAATTCTCTAGTTGACCACCCAAAATAAATTTTTCGGCTGAAATTCCATATGGTTAGAACTTACAACTATCATAATTCTTTAAAAAGAGTTGCCATGACAGAATCATAGAAATTAAGAAACAGAGTTACTGATACTCATACAATCAAATTGTTATTCATTGAGTTTTCATCTGAATTCACAGGTTATTACAATCCTATCACAATTTTTTTCTTTTTATGACAAGGGGACCACCGCTACTGTATGCAACAGCTCGCAAACTACACAATAGAGGTAACCCACACTAGGCAAGTCCCATGGGACCAGCTTAACCCAGATGGCAAACCAATTGCTTTCGCTGGCGAGGGGTTTCGAACTTGAGGCCTCTAACATGGACCTCGAAGGGTCAATCCTATCACAATTCTTCACAGACATACAAGATAGTATCACAAAAATTGAGGATTTTGCCATATTCTGATTAATAAATTCAACTAAATAAACTCAAATTCCCCTTTTCACTAGTTAAACCCTCTTATATAATACTTCTCTCACACCCCTTTCTACTCCATGTTCTTGGAATCATATCAAACTCTTTAGTTCCCAATTTAGGGATGTTCCCAAATTCTTAATACATTAAATTATTCCATTGTTAAACTTTAATAATAAGTCAAATCAGATATACTACTCTCTAATCCCCAATAAAAGAAAGATTAAATGGGAAATGAATAAGTACCTTAGATGGTAGTGGAAAAATTGAAGAGAAAATACCGCTGGAAGGAGCAGAACCCACTGGCTTCTTCTTACTATCCATTGGAATACAAACCTAAAGTACCATAACAAGATTTTTCTATATAAATAAATAATTGGAAAAGGCACTTCTTAGTAGTGCTCTGGTGGGGAACAAATTATTCTGAATAATTAATTTTAAAAATAAAAATAACTCTTAAAAAGGCATAACTTCACAATTAAAATGGAAAGAGAAATTATAAAAGGAAGTATTAATTCTCCAAAAAGAATTTCTTATTTTTTAATTAAAAATAGACAAGTTTCACTTTCATGCCTTCTTTTTCAGATTCTAAAATATCCGAATCTTGAATTATTTTTGGTATCATCTAACTTTTTTTAAAAAATTATTATGTCAATTTCTAGTGTGTCATACATTGTAGAAAATAACTCTGCAAAACCACAACAATCAATGAAATAGACTTCCACCTATAAAGTAACTTGATGATACACGAGGACTTACTCCAGTGTCTCAAAGGTTCCTGCTCACTGCGGGGTAAGGGGAAATCAAATATATGCAGCCTGATTCTTATATTTAAAAACATAGAAAGATTATTTTCGGATGACCAATGATGAGCGTCGAAAGTTGCATTGACTTACTGCTACTTCACAATTGAAAGAAGCACAGACAGTTTAAAGAGTCATTATGCTTTATTTTATCATATCCCAAAGCCAAAAAATAGTGAATCTTTGGCTCCATCCGAGATTGATGAAATAACTTGATGATCGACAAATTTTATATAAATGATAAAAGATATTTTTCGGCTTCTACACTATTTTATTTTTTTAAAATTTTAATATTTTTTAATTAAAATTCTGACTCCGCTGTTGATTAGAATGCGAATATCTTGCTAGCTAACTCAGTCTATAACCAAAAAGAATAATCTAACGAATAAGTTCCTTAAGACAAAACATTTTCTTAAGTAAAACTAATTATAATGACGTGTGTATAAACGCCCACCTTAATTATCTGAAAAGAAATAGATTTTTCTGCACTTCAAGATTTGATTCCCATCCCATCCTTTTCTTTTTTTTCTCTCTTGCATAAGTAATGGCAAAATAGATAATTTATATGGTTATTTAGTTAAATTAATTTATCTTATATAGGTTGAGTATTTATTTCATTTAAAATAAGTAAATAAACAAATAAATTTCATAGTATTCATTTAAAAAGAATAATCAAATATAAGTAAGTGTTACTTTTAGAAAAGAATGAAAAACTGCACTAATTAATTTTTTAAATGAGTCGAATTAAATATTTTATCTATTTTTATTTTTTATTGACTCATATTCGTCTTAATCCACTTATTTGCAGCCCACACATAGATACAACAGTATACATAAATGTGTATATATGCACATTGAGGGAGCCACCTCAGATAAAAAGTAGTCAACCATAAATTATACAGTGTACGTAGGTTAAAAGTTAATATTAATCATATGTGTGCTACTTAATTTTATACATTTTTAATATAGCTATATGTTTCGTCCAATTTCTAATTTATTTATTTGCACAGTTTGCATATTCTACTTGTGGCTGTGACTGGCTCCCTTGTGTTGGTAGAGTCAGTTTATATGACTCTTTTTCATTCACTAAAGAATAGGAAATCTGACCTTTTGATTTATTCTGACCCCTTCTGATATGCTCTAAATATACAAGTGTCTGAGTAGTTAAAAAATCCAAATAATTTTCAATTTTGACGTGGCTTCCATCATTAGTGCGATTAAATATATGTGTGATTCTGTATTTCTATTGGTATAACTTTAAGGGCACATATAAAATATGCAAATTGAAGAGTAATAGAGGGATTGCATTATATTATATGATAGATTGTTGTGTTCCAGAAGGATGTGACTATTAAAATATATGATTAATTTTGTTGGTTAGTTACAGAAGTATAGAGTTATATATATATACACATATACATACTATTATTAATATTGACGCCTGTAGAGTTGAATAGAAGCTCAGTACTGTCATATTGGATTTGGTTGGAACCTGAATCTCATAAATGAGAATTGTTAGTGGTATTAATGACGAAATCATTGCTAGAAAATACTAACGCAACATTAGATAGTATTAAACATACAGATTGGGGCGTCGGATTGCAGTTGGAAACTACGGATTGCATTAAGCTTTTCGGTTTATTAATATCACATTATAAATTAAATTGAGATATGTTGAGATAGGTAATTAAATACTATGTATATTATTTTATATAAACATATTTAGGATTATGTGATTTGGAGGTTTTAAAACTAAATCCTAGGTTTGAATTTAGGAACTTGATTATGGAATTGGATGAGTTTTGTAGGAATATGGGTGTCTATGAACTCATTTGCTTATGAATATTTTATATTTGCTAGATTCGAAATGGTTGGAGATATTGAAGAACGGAGAAGCATCGACAGATTAGCTAACTTGATTTCGGTTCTTCAGTTTGCGGTAGGTTATGGTTTATTCTATCTAATAGAGAGATTCTTAATAGCGATTGATAGTCATTGAGTAAAGCTATGATATTTTCTATACACTGAATTGTTGTGATTTGGTTGATTGATATATTGTTGTGATTGGTCTGCAACCCCAAGTCCATGAAACCCATAATCTTGAACTTGATCTCTCAAAATGAAGTCTTGAATAAAGAAAGTTTGATGAAACATCAGTGATTAAGTGAGAAGTAATGATAAAGAAAAATGAATTATATATATTGGATCGGATGTCACGTTCCGACACATATATATTATAGGATCGGGTGTCCCGTTCCAACAAATATATTATAGGATCGGGAGTCACGTTCCGACACATACATATTATAAGATCAGGTGTCATGTTTCGATACAATAATAATAAAGAAAAATATGTTAAAATAATTTAATATACTTAATCCCAAACACCTATCTCCCAAAAAAAAGCATGATGTGGAGGCCTGAGTCCTCATATGTATTCTTGATATTATTGATTGGTTATATACTTGTCTCTTGTTGTTGCCACATGTTAAGTGTTATAGTTGATTTCCTGCTATTATTTTATGTATATTGATTTCTATTTGGAGTCGACTGATGATACCTACTAAGTACATATGACTTGTACTGACTCCTACTTGTATTTTTCTTTGTTCTGCTTTTGTGGAGTGCAGCGAGTGTTCCATTGACTTCGACTCGCCCTCAGCTCTAGACGATCATCGGTATACCAGATTTCAGGGTGAGCTAACCTTCTAGCTCGTGTTGGACTCTATCAATTAACATGATGTCCTTAGTTTTTGGGCATAGACTATTTTATTTATTTATTTTTGTTGCTACTCTTAGACTTAATATTTGAGATTAGATATCCTTGATGTGATGACTTTCAGGTTTTAGAAATTGTGATGTAATATAAATTGTAGGTTTTGTTACTCTTGCTTTTATAAGTTGAATTTCCACATTAATATTATATTTTATAAGTTGAAAAGCTGACATTAGTTGAGATTTGTATCATTGGTTCGCCCGCCTAGAAGGTTAGGTGTAGTCACTCACGACCCGTTTTGGGTCGTGACAGTTTTTGGAAGACAAGAAATTTATATTGTGCTTATATTGAGATAAGTACAGTGAAAGAGACAATTGGGATAAAGAGAAAATATTCTAACATTCAACGAATTCACCGTACAAAAGAGAGTATTGTATGTTGAAAGAAGGTGCTCTTATATAAAGTTTTGGACTTTTCAATAATATGAAGTTATTTGAATCATACAATGTTGTTGAATTTTTGTATCCTGAAGGAGACAAATCAAGAGAATCATTATTGGATCGATGTAAATTATACCGTAATATACTTGAATCTTCTTAAATAGTGTGAGATATTACGCCTCTGTCTAAATTAATTTTATTCAATTTTATTATTTTATCTTTTAACTATCACTTATCATAATATACGGTATTTACATGATAAATATTGATACGTACTTATTGATAGTAAAATAATTACGAGAAAAAAGAATTATAGATCAAAATATTCTAATATGTTAGATTAAACTTTGATTGATCTTAACGTATAAGTATTTTTAATTTATACACTAACTAATATTTCTTTTGGTCCAACGAAGAGATAAAAAGGTAAGGTTGATAATTGGCTTTTGATTCTATCCATTCGATCATTCTTCTTTTCGGATATTATATATATAGGGAGAGAGAGAGAGTCCGTTTTCCTCTTTCTATTTTTAGTGCTGACACCATTTTCTCGTTCATGTTTTCATTTATATTACTCCTATTTGTTTTTGAAAAATATGTTATTTTTCTTTATCTATATATAATAAATAATAATAACATCAAATAAAATTTTATTTGATCAACTTTTAGTAAATAAATGATGATTGAGTTTAAATAATCACTTTATGCCATTGACATTATATATTCTATTGTGACAAATTTCACGAGATAATAGTTATATCATATATTGATTGGCCTTTTAACTCAAATCACAATTAATTATCCTCGTATTTTATTACATGTATGGATTCAACGCTTCAAGGTAGGATTACTAGAACTATCTTTAACTTGTTCATGACTGAATTTTGCTAAAACGTAAGCTTTCCCCCGAAAAGACAAATCGATTTTCGAACATCTAGATTAACTAAAAAAGGAAGACGATAACATATCCACTGAAATTCCACAAGTAGAGTTTGGAGAGGGTAAAGTGTATACAGACCTTATGACTACTTCATAGAGATACAAAAAATGTTTTCAAAAGACCCTTGGCTCAAATGCATCAGCCCCAAATAAAAGAAGAAAAAACAATACATATAGAATAGCCACTACAACAAATAGCACTATTAATTCTACAAGAAAAAAAAAATCGAAGAGCAATAACAATACAACTATAATGTCATAATTAAGCCTATGACAAACCTTGAACCAGCACAAGGCAAGACGATATTCTACCCCTACTAGCCTTCTACCACAGTACACAATCTCCTCTTTTTTCTATCTAAAATCATGTCATCGATGATATGAAGCTGAGTCATATCTTATCTAATCACCTCTCTCAATATTTTTTTAGGTTAAAATAAAAGGAGAAAGAAAAAATAAAATGGAATATAAAAACGATATCTCATACTTGACAAGTCGAGATTAGTTAAAGCTATATGAATTTTTAAATATCCATTGAAATAAAATCGAAATGATAATTATACATTTTATATACTCACGAGTGTAAATATTGTTGCATGGACTGTTAATTATTGCTGCATAAAGTATCGCTATCTTTTCGGAAAAGATGAATATCGAATCTGTATACTTGAAAGGCAGAAGAATCTGATAGAAGGGCAAGTTCTATTTCTTTTCCTATTATTTATAGCGTGGACGGCAGGATTCGAACCTGCGCGGGCAGAGCCCACATGATTTCAAGTCATGCCCGATAACCACTCCGGCACGTCCACCTCTCTGTTAAATGTTGTCACATTTATACTTATGTGACCCCTTGGACATGTGAACTTGTTTTAAGTGTTTTTACTTGGTCAATAACTATAAAAGTATTTAAAAGCAATCTGCCTTAAAAAGAAGAAAAAAAAAGGCACGTACATTCAAACAAACAAAGGGAAATGAGGAGATGTAAAATGTAAGAGTGTGACCTCGTAGTTAGTTAATGGAAAGAGGTTGAGATCCAAAAGATCTCATATTTTTAGCTAAGATAAAATCATTAGTGGATTTCTTTTATTTGTCCAAGCATTGATGGACTTTTTTCAAAATCAAGATTGCGTATAATTTGACTTAGACATTACACTTGTTCAAAAACAAAAACTTACAAGACTTGTTGATATGTTTATTTCGAGGAGCACCAATCCGTAGATTTACATTGCTTGTGGGTTTATGTCGTGTGAGTAGGGGCACGTACCAAAAGGACGTCCTCTACACATATCAAACAAAGGAAAAGGAGAGATGTAAAATTTTAATTAAAAACTTGTAGATGTGTTTTATTTTGAGAATTATACTCCTCACATCAGGTTCAATAAGTTACTCGTAATCTGAATTTGAACCATGAAAACCATTGATGTTTGTGGCCCTTCCCATAAGAATAAGCGAAGGAAGTTTGAGACTCGAGAGAGTACAAGTGTCACGAAGATCAATTGTCAAAAAACGAACTGGTCTGCAAAAACACATTGAGAAATGAAACGCTTAAAAGACCGACCAAAACGAATCCCCATGAGGTTATGTAATACCAGATGGAACTCACAATCACAAGCAGTCTTCTCTCGCAGTGCTCAATCAATAAGGAGACCATTGCTAGTTGTATAAGAGAGGTTTAAAAGAGGATCGTATGAAACACAACCGAGTACAACGTACCTTCAAAATTCAAGTACCACATTATACATGAACATCCATCCACATGGGGAGAGTCTTGCTGTTAAAATGGGTCAACAATGGAACAAATACAACCGAGGCCCCAAAATGTCTAATACCATTACATTCTCCAGTAAATGGAGACAACATATGTACCAAAAGTTACAGTGCCAACTTCAGAAACAACTAAAAATATCCACATCCTACCAGCTTCAATGGCAATTTGATACTAGAAACAACATTTTTTTCCAAACTACTATACCTTAGGGCCCCAAAGTAATATTGTTCCTGGAAAAAGATTCACTCAGTTAGGAACAAACTGGGGTGTATATCAAGAAATTTTAACATAAAGCAGTTAGAAATGCCAACAGAAAAGATTCAATAGCACAAAAGAAGATAAAGATGATAGATTAGATATGTGAATACTTGGCTCATAAAGTATTACCAAGAAAGACCAAGGAAACATTGTAAAATCAGGAATTTTTTCCCGAGGACAAGAAGTAATACCTCAGGTGTGCAAATAATTGGCAGCCATCATCAACTCCAAAGTGATTTCAGGCTCAATATGGAATTCTGTTTCCTTGCCACTGCAGAAGGAAAAAAAATCCATATAATTCCAACCAAACAACAGCATATAAGAGGGAAAGGAGTTGCTTCATAAGATCAAAAGGATAGCAATATCAATACCCAATAATAGCTCATGTTTGGGGCTTCTAGATTGTGATCCACAACAAAAAGGGGACCACTAAGATCTACAAGCACCGAGCTCACTAACTCATAGAGATGTTACATCAAAAAATAGAAAAGCAGCAAGATACTGGATAAAACTGTGTTACCTGAGTATGAGCCACTATATCAGTGAAAATCTCTATTTTACGAAAAATTATCATCTCATGTGGACCAAAACAAATGCTTGCCCCCAACATTGTAGATGAAGCAAAATTTGATTTAGGAAGCATCAGCTTAGATTAAATTTCGATGTAGTAACCATCTTTTATATAAAGAAAAAAAATCCAATGTTCTCCTCCTATACAAGATTGTAACAACAAAAAGTCCCAAAAAACTGTAAATTTTCAGTAAGAAAAACAGCATCCGGAGCCAAAAGGACCAAAAGAATATACAAAATTTTCAAAACGGCAATTATATAAAAGATGATACCAAAACGGTGTAGGCGCATGTGTACCTGCACAGTTAATAGCATCTGCGCATGCGCCTTTACCCTGCACCGTTAACAGCATCAAGAAACAGAAGAAAAAAGGGTAGGCGCACAGTTATTCCTTGTAAGGAGCACGCCATCATGCGCCTTACATTTGATTTAATTAATTCCATTATTTATTCTTTTCAAACTTTTTGGATCCATCATTATTACTCGTCAGTAGGTCCAGCATGAAACAATGTCCCTTTGAAATTAATGATAAAACTTTTGTGTTTGTTCTCAAGTAAATGTTTCATAAATAAATTAACCACTTAAAATAATTTACATCCATTAATTATGACATATTTTATATGTGGTTAACTTAAGTACCTAATAGATGTTTGAGAATACATGCAAAAGTGTTCCCAAAATTTGAACCTAAAGTATAATAGGAATACTCATGCGTTTTGTTGCTTAATTTGAACAAATTATAATTCAAGTGTCCAAACAAAATTTATTTGACAACTTTAAGGATTACCAATATATTAAACTAAAAATCATATTAAAATTGAGGCACAATACATGCCGGAGCATGGGTCGCTTTAGCTTGAACGTGTTCACATGCATCTTTTGATAATTTGGTTCAATCTTCTCTTTTTATTTTATTCTAATTTAATTTAATTGTGCATGTGAGATCTTCATTGTAAAAACTCAGAAAAGGAAAAATAATCAAATTAATTAAATCAAATGTAGGGCGCATGATGGCCTGCGCCTTACAAGGATAACTGTTAATCAGCCTTCCTTTTTTTTCTTTTTTTCTTCTATTTCTTGACATCATTAACGACGCAAGGGGTAAGGCGCATGGTCCCCTGCACCTTTACCGTTTTGGTATCCTCTTCTATATAATTGTCATTTTGAAATTTTTGTGTAACTTTTTAGCCCTTTTGACTCCAGACATAATAAGAAATTGAAGAGGACATAAGTATCAGAATTCACATTGTTCTTTTGGTTGCACGCTGCATCAGAATTCACACTGTTCTTTTGAATGCACAGTGCCGGCTATTTGTTCATTTAGAGACTATTTGGTAAAAAAAGGAAGTTGCAGTGGTTGACAGTCTCTTGATTTTGCATTGTTGATTCGTTCATACACTGCAACCCTAGTCATTCATTTCTTTGAGTTTGGTTGTAGAATATGATCCCACTTATTCATTTCTTTGAGACTACTTGCTGAAAAATGAAGGGGAAGTGAAAGGCCTGTTGAGTTTGCATTGTTCCATTGGTTCTAACTGCAACCCTACTCATTCATTTCTTTGAGCCTACTTAATAAATATGAGCCACCCCTTGATTAAGTTGCATAATCCTGCATACTTCCCAAATTTCCAAGATGTATAACCCTAGAAATGACATATGCCCTCATTTCACCCAGTAAGGAAAGTAAGGAGATTCAAGACTACACTACAGCAACTGAGGATTTCTAATGCTAACTGTGTAAAGCCAAATGCAAGCAAAACTTAGGACCACCATTAAGGACCAAAAAGAAACTACAATCTAGCTAACCACACATTGGAACCTAGCAAAGACAAATATATATATATCATGGTCTACATGAGGCCAACCTCATCTAAATGAAGACCCTCTTAAAGGTGCTTTAAGGAAACCTGATATAATTATAAATCAAGCGATATTTGACAATAATACATATTCAATGCAATAATCAAAGTGACCGTGACTAAAATAAAATCTTGGTATTTATAGCTAGTTCATGTAACTGTGACTAGTTCTCGGAATTAAAACTATATATGTTATGTAAATACTGAACATCGAGAACACAGTAATGCAAATGCTCCTCTTAGGGCTCACAAACTACTAAACCAGAAACACCTGAAAAGCCTAAAACACAGATACAGCATGGCGCATTTTCTTTTTTGATAACTATGATTACCGGGCCGACTTGCACTTACCTTGACTAACTGCACAGGATACCTGTCACCCCACTAACAATAGGTACCAAGAAACTTTATCAACCAGGGTAGAACTAGACAAATGGGGATGAAATCACATAATGCTTTTGTCACTTGAACCTCGTAGTTCTCAGCTCACTTTATTGATCACTAGGCCACACCCTTGGGTGCTCGTGGCTTTTCTATGCTACTGTCAGGTAGGCTTCTCGCCCACACAATAAATTACAACAACATATCCAGTGTAGTCCCACAAATTGAGGTATGAGAAAGACCTTACTCCTACCTAGACATTGTTTCCTATAGATCCTCAGCTCAAGAAAAAACAGTCCAATCAACAACAACAACAACAACAACAACAACATACCCAGTAGTATCCCACAAAAAAAAAAAGAAAAAAAAAAAACAGTCCAATCATACATATGAAAAATGATGCCCAATGTAGTTATAAGTCCTTCTGAATTAAAGGGTAAACCTGAATGCTATATTCCTAATACTAAAAAATCAACACAGGACAAACATTATAGTATATCTGAATAATTTATGGTGTTTTTATTAAATATAAGATATGACCTTGCATATTGAAGCGACCAGTAGAAGTACTGGCAGATCTTCTCAAGAATGGTGGTGCTAATCTCGGGAAAAGTCACTTCCCCGTGCTCGGTCTCAGCAAAACTCCCTGTAATAAACAAATTTAAAAATAGTTCCAACCACATCTCAATTGCCATCAAATACCTAGCAATCGCTCCAATCAAAAAGAACACGTTTCTGCTCCAATTACAACGATTATTGAACTAAAACCGAAATGTGCCCCCAAAAGCCCCTAATTGAAATTGAAAAGGAGATTAACCTGGAGAAGTGAGCATGTTGCGAATGGTCTGTGAAACCATAGCAGCCTTCTTATCAATGACGAATTCAAAACCTTCGGCGCTGATCAGCTTCACGGTGTCCTCCTTCTTCATCTTCGCCGATTGGTTAATGCCGAAAATTCAATTGATCAGTTTGCTTGTATAAACGATAAACGGGGAAGTACACTCGTGTGTAGATGATAAAGGAAAAAGGGAAAAGCTTCTTGGAAAAGCTTCGGTCATGGACAGATCCGAACCGGTGGATCGGTTTGGAATTGGTATTAGAGGAGTTATTGGGCCATTTGTAATTGGGCCACAATAACGGGCTTTGATGGATAGTTAAGGGACACTATGTCAAAATATTTCAATTAGACGAAATTTAGCTTATTTCCGGAACGGATTATAGACATTAGTATAACAGGAGGCTGATCTCGAACGTAATATATACTATCATCAGAAAGACTTGAGCCACATCTTAATCCGAATGAGCCAATTAAGAAAGTCCTCTTGTGAAAAAAAATAATCTGAGGATCTTCTCTTTGCTTTTAGCGAAACCAAATGAGCAAAAAGCCACAAAGGTTAATGATAAGAGCGCAAAGCTTTATACAAGAAAGTTGAAGGAAGAAGTAAACACAACTAATGGACTTTTTTGTAGTATGATAGTAGTAGCAAAGAAAGAAGCTACGCACTCTGTTTTACCGAGAAAGGAGCAGTGAGAAAGGGATAACTATCATGACATTCAAACTAGATAAATGTTCTAATTAAACACTTCGATTGCTAATAAGGTATTTTAATTAAATATTTTTAACTGAATCTTTGAAAAAAAATTTGCATCTTTTTCCATCCATCTAGTAAAGAATTAAGTTAACAACATATAGTAATGCCATCTTCTTAAACTATATGCATCAAGCTAAAGTTGAAAATGCATGTAATTTTACGACTTTGAGACGAATAAGCATAACTAAAAGAAATAATTTAATTTATATGGTTAACTAGATAATAAATAAATAGGACACACAAAGTAAAAGTAGATTGAGAATAATTTAACGATAAAATTAATTTTTAAGTGTATAAAAGTTGGAGGCTAATAGTCCGTATATAGGAGTAATCAATAATATACTTTCTGTCATTTCATGATGAGACGATGATGTTTGTGGCTGACGCACACAAGACAAAGTAAACACATGCTTTATTATATCATCCATTTTATAATATACTTTTTTAAAAAAATAATTTAATTTTAGTATTATTTCACTCTTATTGCCATGACTTGTGTCTTGTGTTTATTTTGTCTTACAAGGAAAGAAATATAATGGAAAGAGTTAAAACTTGAGTATCACTCATTTATAAGATGGTGTTCGTTTTGAAGTTCAACTAATTCAAATTCATGTGATATAAAATTTATTTGAGGAAAATGCTCCCTACTAGAAAAAACTTCAAATCCAAAGTTCAAATTTGAATCCTCTGGTTAAGGAAAAAGCAGTCTAATTGATTTTGAATTCGATTTCTGATTGAATTACTTTCAATAAAAAATTATTTGCCAAAAAAAAAAGGTTAACTTTTTTCCTTTTAAAGGGAACTAAACAAACTAATTTAATTTATTAAATTTTGAAGAAATACTTGAACATTAAACGCTGAGTCCATTACAGCCTGCAGCCTATCACGGCCAGCCGAGTCAATGCACAAACACCTCAGCAAACGTCATTATTTCGTTAAAGCCTGTCTAAAACTATTTGATTCTTTTTTCTTTTCTCACAATATTTTAATTAATTTTCAATTTTCAATTTTCAATTTTCAATTTTAACCTGAAATATTTGAGTTCATAAGATTAAAATTTATTTTAATATAAAGTAAGTTAGAATCATAATATTAATTTTTTAAAATTTTTTCAAATTCTCTACCAATATTTTTTTTAAATGCAGAGAGTAATAAATTATTTAGTATTAGTATGATACAACAGTTGTTTTTTTGGAGCGAATATATATAGAAAAAATATGAATGATAAAACGAGCAAAAGTAGTAGTGCGCACATTGGCCGTTTCAAAACTACAATATTTTTCTTTTTCTCAATCATCCATTTTCTTCCTCAATTCTCTCCAATTTCTCCTCCGGCCGACGCCGTTCCGATCTCTCCTTCCGGTAAGTATTACATCGGGATACATACATGCAATTACTTTTTTTTATCTATTTGAGTTTCACCATGCCTATTTGTGCGAAAATAGCCTCTGTTTTTTGTTTTGTTGCCGTTTGGTTTAGTCTGGATCCGATTAGATCGGGAATTTGCCGATCTGTAAAAAGTTTGTTCGTTTATGTAGGTTCTGGGAGAGAAGAGAGAAGAGATCAAAGTGATCATGGCAAATAAAATGGATCACGAGTACGATTATTTGTTTAAGATCGTCGTGATTGGGGATTCTGGAGTGGGGAAATCAAACATTTTATCCAGGTTCACGAGAAATGAGTTTTGTTTGGAATCAAAGTCCACTATTGGCGTTGAGTTTGCCACCAGAACTCTTCAGGTCTGTATCAATCTCATGAATTTGCTCATTCCTTTTGAGTTTCACGTAGGGTGATTCTCTGATTTTCTATTAGTTCAACCTTCAAGTTTTTATTTCTGTAATTGCTCTTATTTATGAAACATGAAATGATGAATGATTAATTTTTAAGCTATTGGAGTTACGCGTTTATGTGGTTTTGTAATGTGAATGTCATAGAGATAATTGTTACTAAATGACTCATCATAACTGGTCCTTTTTCTCGTTTTTGCATTGTAAACAGAAAACAAACACCTTAAGACATGATCATCATCTAATGAATGAACGCCAACAAAGTTTGATTCTTTGATAGTTTACAGAGTCAGTCATATTTCAAGGTATGCACAAGATGCAATGCCATATGTGGCTGGGCCTTTGCATGAACATGCTTGTTAGGAGTGAGAAAATTTTGACAACTGCAATTTACGGATTGATCTGTCTCTGTGAGAAAGTAGTACAATACTTTTTTTTTCCTGCTCTGTTAATATGAAAATGTTTGACAGCAAAACTAGACATCTATCTCTAATGAGAATTTGAGCATTTTAGTGGCATTTATCGTGTCCTATAGATCAAAAAGATCTTGTATTGTGGAGTTTGAGCGTTTTAGTGGCATTTATCGTGTCCTATAGGTCAAAAAGATCTTGTATTGTGGAGTTTTGAACTTTGTAGTCCCTGTGGAGTTTGGATTAACGAGGCAAATTTTTCCTGCCATCCCCAAGATTCATTTTTTCTCATTATTAAGGCATGGAAATGTGGGATGATACAGAGTTATTGTTCTTTTGACACCTCTCACTAATTCTACGTTGTGATGCAGGTGGAGGGGAAAACAGTGAAGGCTCAGATATGGGACACTGCAGGGCAAGAAAGGTACCGAGCCATTACCAGTGCTTATTATCGAGGAGCAGTTGGTGCCCTCCTTGTCTATGACATAACAAAGAGGCAAACATTTGACAATGTTCTGAGGTGGCTAAGGGAATTGAGAGACCATGCAGACTCTAATATTGTGATCATAATGGCTGGAAACAAGTCTGACCTTAGGCATCTTAGAGCTGTCTCTGAGCAGGATGGTCAAGCTTTAGCTGAGAAGGAAGGGCTGTCATTTCTTGAGACGTCAGCATTGGAAGCTTTTAACATTGATAAGGCGTTTCAGACTATATTGACAGATATATACCAAATCATTAGCAAGAAGGCATTGGCAGCCCAGGAAGCAGAAACGAACACTGCACTTCCTGGTCAGGGTACAACCATCAAAGTTAGTGATACCTCTGCAAATGTTAACAAAGGCTGCTGTTCCACTTGAGTTGATGTTTCAAAAAAGGAAATACAATTTGTAGCAAGGCATATAAACTTTTGTTTTTGCCTTGTTTCTTTTCTTTTCTTCTATTTCCTTCATCCAGAGCAAGAGAGACTAGTAGATTACTTTCTTGATTGATAAAGAGAAGAGCTTGTTCATGTTAATATTGCCTAGTGGTTTAGGACAATCTTTACTTCATATGACACACTTTACCCATTTACTTAAGAAAATTGCAGGTACTGGTGATGTTGGCAAGACCAAATTAACTCTGATCTCTAGTACTTGGTCGTACACATGAGTTGTTAATTCAATTGCAGCATTTTATTTTGCAGCATATCTCCTCATGTTTCTGTTAATAAAGTTATGTCTGCTATTCTGTCAGTGTTTTTTATCAATGTGTTCTTTCTTCACAAATGGTTCTGTTGAAATCTTGCTTTCACAATAATATTCTGTGTAAGTATTTAAAGCAAGGAAAAACGAATATGAATAACAATAGAACGAACAATATCGTGAAGAAAAGTGTGTTTAGTTTACTACATGTACTTGCTACCAATTTTCACACACGATGTAAGAGGTATTTTGATTCAAAGTCCTATACTTGTTCATTGTTCCCCTCTCAAACATTTCTATCTCCTCTTGTTACTTTGTTGGTTCGACCTATTTCAGATCCTGGGCGTTTCTACATTTCTTGTAATAGATTTAACCAGTAATGTTTTCTGAATTTAGAAAGACTTTACAAGACACATTAATGGAAAATGACAAGAACAAGAACGTCATAGTCGTTGAAAATGGGAAATTTGAAAAATTCTAATCACGTGAGTTGAAAAAAATGAGTCTTTGATGCAAACATATCATCTACTAATAAACACTTTGTAATTTGATTCCTTTGGACGTCTTCATCTCTTTAGTTGTTTTGACTTGCAAGTAGCAAAGGAACAAAAATATCTTAGTATATGGGAGTAGACGAAGTTAGGGGCGGAGATACATTCACCAAAGGGTAGTCAAATGAACATCCTTCGACGAATTTTTTTTTTAATATATAGATTAAACATAAATATTTTTTATATATATCAATTGTTGAACATCTTTGATACAAAAATCGACCCATATTATAAAAATATGAACACCCTTGACGAAAATGTTGACTCTGCCACTGGACGAAGTCACATAGTGGATAGCGACAACTTGGTTATAAGGTGACCTCTCAAAACGGCAAAAAGGCACAAGTTGGGAACTCCAGTTGGTGATTAGCGCCTACTGCAAATAAATTTTAAAACTATTTCCAGATATAATCCTTATAATGGAAGGGAGATGGGGAAAAAATAGAACTTTGTTGGAAATAATTGTCCAATGGCTTTACAAAGCCACGAAATAAGGAAAATAAAGCCATGAAATAAGGAAATATTAGGGCCACTACATATATTTGTATGGCTATATAAAGCCAT
>JAOTQR010000092.1:23218444-23256582 GCA_025774065.1 Solanum ossicruentum | reverse complement strand
TACATGGTTTTGGTTTCACGGAGATAATATACAGAATACTCTTCCATTCCTTCTTTAATTTCCAGTCTAATTTTCTAATAAAATCCTTTCAGTTAATTAGATTTTATAACAAACTTTTTATAGTTGTCAACTTGTCATGTCTAGTTTCAAAAAAAGAAAGTAAAAACTTTGGGTAGAAGAACATCTAAATTCTCAAATAGTGTTGGCAGTCATCTCTCCAGCCAAAGGTTAACTAAATTAATTATGCCATCAAGGAAACAGAGACCTAAAAGTACATACTACACATCTATTCATTCGCGGAGAGAGAGAAAGAGATGAAATCAGTAATATATACAATCTACAGTGAACCTGGTTCGACTTGTATGGTTACATGATGAATTCTGTATGCTGTGTCACAATATTCCCTAACATTCTGAATAATTTCATATTGGTCGACTCCTTGCTCAGTTACAATGTGACAGGACAGAACAATTTTCCCTATAGTGATGGCCCAGACATGCAGGTCATGAACATCTTTTACTCCTGCTAAAGATTTTAGGCCATTCTCGAGTTGAACAATATCAACTTCCTTTGGTGTTCTCTCCATCAATAAGGAGAAGATAGTCCTAAGCATGGGTACAGTAGTACTAAGAGCAAAGATTGAGAAAACGATAGTACAGAGAAGATCAACCACCAACCATTCTGGTTTGTACCACATGATAGCTCCAGCAATCATCACCCCAACAGATTGTATCAGATCAGATATAACATGAAGGTAAGCACCTTCAATATTTATGTTTGATGGTTTGCTGCAACTATGGGATGCTGCTACCAGTTTCAACCTCTCTTCTTCATTTCTTGGATGCAAGTCCTGCATTTCATGATCATGATCATGATCATTGCAAGGACTAAACGAATGGGTATGGAGAGAATGATCATGGCCAAGCCACACAACTGAAATGAAGTTTATTATGAGACCAAATGCAGCAATAGCAAACATAAGCTTCCCATTCACTTTGGAGCTAGAATGAAACATTCTCTCAGTTGCTTCATAAATCAGAAAACCAGAGATGAGCCATATCAGCTGTACAGAAATAAGGGCTCCTAAAACTTCAAGACGGTGGTATCCAAAAGAGTGTTCTTTGGTAGCATCCCAGCCGGACACCCAAACAGCAAAAAGAGAAATAGAAAATCCAACAACATCACTAAGCAAGTGAGCTGCATCAGTTAGAACCGCGAGGCTGTGGGCTTTCACCCCTCCAATGGTTTCCACTGCCATGACCATTACATAAAAGATTATGAGCCCACAAAGTTTCATACTCGACTTTGACCTTTGTCTTGAATCCGACAGACTATGCTCTTGCTCTGAGAATGAGCAAATAGGATTGCAAGAAAAATGAGCTTGATTACAGTTGCCATTGCATTTAGCTTCCAGCAACCGCTTTATTTCAGACTTAGAATCCTCCTGTTGCTCCATCTGCGTCAATATGGATTATTGTTAGCCAACTGTTCGAAGAAACTACAAATAAGTAGAATTGCAGCATTTGAGGTGTGAGTGAATTCATGGGTACACTCCCAAGGCAGCCTCAGTAACATCTATCAAAGTGGCGGTAGGGGAAAAGATTCAGTAGACTTCAGTATACCATTTGAAATGTCAACACCAAGAATAGCGAAACAAAATAGTAGATGGTAATACCTAGTTAAGTTGTAAGTCAAACCGATGAACTATAAACCTAACCAGTATATTTTAGTTCGAAATGTACATAAGAAAATTTAATGCAGCACTATGGACTAGACACTTCATCGTATAGGCTCTATGCTATACATATTTTAGCACTGTTTTTGAAGTATATGGTACATCTTTATTAAGCCTATAATAGCTAAAATTCAAGACACTTTTCCCATCATATCGGCCTAGTGGTCAATGAAGCAGGTTGAGCACCTGTGCTCTCAAGTTCAAATCCTAGTAGACAAAATACAAGGTAATGTCTTCCCATCTGTTCTGGCTTGGTGTAGAGAGTTAATTGATAACAAGTATCTCATCGAATTAATCGAGGTGCACTCAAGCAAACCCAAACACCCCTGCTATAAAAAAAATATTATCAGATTCACATCCTCCCAACTTGAACTGAAATCTTCCATCAGAAAACTGATATGGAAAGAGTGAAAATGCTGTCAACTCTAAAAACTAGTAGTAACTTGTTTAAAAGTCCTTTATTCAACACATATTCATATAACTCATCATTCGAACTCCATTAATTCCAGAGCAGGGGAATCCCATAAAAAAAACCGTGTTCAATTATAGATCAACAATACAATCGTCAACCAACATAGAACCCAGAATGTGCTTGACACTCCGAAAACCCAATACTTAGATCACAGAAAAGCAAAAAAATAACCAATACGAAGATCGAAACTCGCAAATTTGCAACTTTTTTACCTGGATTCGGATGCAATACGGAGGCCGGCAGGGAAAGCTTCTAGCTGAAAAAGAAGAAATTGAGGAAATATTGTTATATAGGGTTTGGTGAGACGGAGTCAGAGGCCAATCATTATGGAATTAATTGAGGCGCTGAAAGGGCACGCCAAAATTGATTTTGCAGGGAGAATCAGGGTGGCCGGAAAGGAAAGGTAAGAGGCCACCAACATTTGCCTCGTCACATTCTCAAATTCTCAAAATTATGCTACGAACGATTATTTTTCTCTATTGCTATAGATATATTTATTAGAATTGTTTTGAAGGTTTTGTATTTTATCTTCAAAATTGTTTGATATGGTATTCTTTTAGTAAATTTTTTCGAAAATAATCTTCTTATAAAAAATTATTAAGAGTGGAATTATGTCATGTATATTATTCTTGTTGTATTTTTTTCATCAAAATATTAACGATAATAATAATATAACAAGTGGAATTCTAGTATCCTATATGTAGGTCAGGAGAATGCAAAATATACGCATATTTTATCATTACTTAATAAAGATAGAGAGGTTGTTATGGAAGACTCTCGTCTAAAAAATATCAAACTCAAAAATCAAAAGATATTAGATATAAAAAAATGATTAAAGTGGAAAGCCAGTGATTTTCCATGAAATTCCACAAGTGGGGTTTGAGAAGGGTAAAATGTAAGTAGATCTTACAATTACCTAGAGAGGTTGTTTTCGAAAGATCTTCATATCAAAAATATCAAACTCCAAAAGCAAAAAATACTAGATATGAAAAAAATAATTGATTAAAGTGAAAAGTCAATAATTTTTCATGAAAATATTAATTTGAATATTTAGTTTTACTTCAAATTCATGAACATAAATTTTAAATGAAAACAACAACAACAACATACCCAGTTAATTCCTACAAGTGGGGTCTGGGGAGGGTAGATTGTACGCAGACCTTACTGCTACCTCATAGAAGTAGAGAGACTGTTTCCTAAAACACTTATCTCAAAACCCAAATACTTTTAAAAGAAACTATAACTAAATATTTTTATTTATGTAATAACTAAAAGTACTTTTTTGCATCATGTTAAAAAGGCAAGATGAAGAAACAAATTTGGATGAAAGAAATAAATACTATTACCTATAAAATTAAAGGGGAATGTGTTCTAATTTTGATAAACATAATTATTTAATATTTATTATTAATATACGATGATAGATATTTTATGAAATTAATCAAATGAATATGCATAAAAACTTTTTCGAAGATCACATTCTTTAAAATAAAAATAAAAAAATTGAAAGTGAAAATCTTTGATAGCCTCTGTCCACATTTACTACAAAAATAAAATTAAAGGCAAATATCCTCGATGCATTCTTCATTATCCTTATTTACTATAATAACTTCTCATTTCATTTACTACACAGCACTATTTTGTTAATGTGGTCTATTTACTTATATTATTTGCTGAACTTAAATTCATGTCTCATACATTAATGGTAATTTAATAATTTAAATTTTGGATCTCATAATATTTGTTTGTGATTCAATTTCAATCATCTTCAACTTTATACCTTTCTTAATTAGTAATTTTTTTTCTTTACGGAGAAGGGGGGTTTTAAAAAAATAAAGGAATATGTTTAAGGGGAGGAAAAAATTGGATAATATGATAATTCAACTTCAATAATCAAATGTTAATTTTTTTTTATTTCTAATATAATATGATAATCCAACAAAAGTTATTATTATTGTTATTTTCAGTTTATGCTATTCTCGTGTTTTTTATCATTCAAATAAAAAATAAAGCACTTATTATATATTGTTTTAAAATTTTGAGTAATTCAGATTTTTAATTCTATTTTTTATCTCAATTGATAGCGACATAATATTATCTTTGTAATTGTATGCTTCATAATTCTCTGGTAAACTCACAATTCATAAACAAATGATTACTCATCGTGATTTAATATAAACAATATAAATATACAAATAATTCTCATTTGATTAGTCTATCAATAATTAATATTTTGCCTTAGAATCATTTCAGATCTATCATAACCTTGAAATCTATATATTTCTAGCTTACTATAAGATAATTGATTAAATAAATTAATACGTCTTTATTAAATCATCTAACAAACCATTATTTCAAACTTATCTCGACTTATAACATATCATCATTCCATTATATTAACATTCGATTTATTTTAATTAGAAAAAATAATATATTATTTAAAGATTATTTCTATACTATATTAGAAGTGTGAAGGTATGTTATTTAAACTTTTTGCCCTTCAGTAAAAGACTCCTCTTTAGACAAAATCGTCTTTTCACTTTTTTTAGATTATTATTTTAATAATATTAAAATTAAATAAAAAATAATTGCTACATAAAGTTCTCCTAATTTCACCAGAAATCCTAATTATATATAAAAAGTTTTGTCCTAAATTTAATAAAATATTATTTTCTTTCCTTTTTAATTTATGACTTTTCTACTTTTATAAAACACTTCAATTTCAATTTTTGATTCATTCACTCCCTTCATCAATTTGTTCTCTTTATTTCATATTTTTTTCTCTTTATTTTCACTTTTTGAACTTAAAGAAAATAATATTAATTGTTATGTCAGCTTAACTTATTTCATTCGAATTATATTATGACTTTCGTTTAGTTAATTTAGTCTAATAAATTGTTGTTATTTAAATTTTTCTGTTATTTTATTTCTGACATCTCTATCTATTCCTTTACTTGAGAATATGAAACTAAACGACTAGATAGGAAAAACAAATAATAATTCATAGAGATATAAAGTAACAAAATGAATGATGGATCATAACAACACAATGTATAAAGACATGACTACCTCTACTAACCTACTGTATCACAAGGCCATACATCATCCTATCCCACTAGCCGTCTAACCTACTACCCTAATACGCGACTTCTACCTTTTTCTATTTGAGGTCATTGACCTCGGTGATATGAAGTTGCGTCATATCCTGTCTAATCACTTTCCCGCAATACTTTTTTAGCCTACGTCTGCCCTTCTGCGTAATCTCTAAATCCAACCTCTTGAACCTCCCCCAACATGAGCCTTGATAGTTTTTCTCTGCACATATCCATAATCATCACAATCTCGCTTCTCTCATTTTGTTTGCCACATAGACCATCCCTAATTTTCTCCGAATGATCTCATTCCTAATCTTATTCCCTTGATATGTCCACATATCTATCTCAACATCCTCAATCCAACCTACATCTTTTAAAATATATGAATTTTTGATTGACCAACACTTGACCCATACAATAAAGATAGTCTAACAATGATTCTCTAAAATTTAGGTGTCCAAACTTAGTACGATAATTAAATTAGGGTAGAGGGAGTACTTGGTTAAAATTTTTTAAAAGAGTATTTTGAAGATGAGATTGTTCCACATTTGAAAAGAGGAAATACATATTTGATGTCGGAACCAAGTTTCAAAATAATGATGTCAACCCGCAAAGTCTCAATTTTTGGATAAAAATATTATCCAAACGGCAACTTAAGTAAAGAAACCCTAGATTTTGATTTATAGCAGCAAAATTCGCAAAAAGCCACACGAGGGACGGTCAAAGGCTGCACTGCAGAATACATCGACTCCGACAACGGAGTTTGCAGCCCCTCCGCTCCCCAAAAGTATCTCATTTCGTCTTATTTCACATCATCATATACCCCACCCTCACCCCTAAGTTCTGGGTACCAGCAAAATCTAACGTTTATGGAGTCTTGGAAAAAACTGAGACCCTTATTTTATTTTCTTCCATTCTTGGATTTTTAGGTTCTGTTTAGGGTATTATTGAGACCCCCACTAGGAAAAACGAGGAGGAGAAAGGGAGATGGCTCAAAATGGGCAGGGGATAGAACCTGCTGTTCTTGATGACATAATCAACAGGCTATTGGAGTTTAGGAATGCAAGAACTGTTAGGCAGGTTCAGCTTTCAGAGGCTGAGATTCGTTCTCTATGTACTGCTTCAAGAGAAATCTTTCTTCAGCAGCCCAATCTCTTGGAGCTTGAAGCCCCTATCAAGATCTGCGGTAAAGAAAAAAAAATCCTTTTTCTAATCTTCTTGTTTTACTTTCCTTATGTTATTATTACATGCATGTTTTGAGTTTGTCAAACCCCTCGTAGTTGTAAGGGTTTAAGACCTTAAATTTGTCTATTGAATGTTATTCCCCGCTGTTAAATGTGTAAAACTGTTGATGAATTTGAAAAGTGAGTTTCTTTGACCTGAATGAAATTTGTGGGGTATTGGTGAGGGTCCTCTAAATTCGTAGAGCATGTGTGACGCAGGAAAAGATGAAAAAATGTTTGTTCATTTTGAATAATTGTGATTTTCTTTTTCAAAGTTAAAGTTTTTAAAGGGTGATTCCTCAATTTGTCCAGTCATCCACTATGATGGCTTGCTTATAGGGGTGTAGCTTGTGGAAAATATATGTAACATGTGTATACTCGTGCGATACAGTTGAATAGTGTATCTGCTTTTGTATGTCATTGCATTGATATGTCACATGACAAAGCTCGATCTGCTCCTAATGCTTGCTTTTTCACCTCCAGTAAGTAGCACGACTCTTTAGAGAATTTAGTCTCTGGAAATCATTACTTGATGTGTTTATTGAATTGCTTCTTCGTTTGTACTTCCTTGAGATCATGTTGTCATTATAATATTTTCTTATATCTTTCATATGTTTTATCTGGAAGTATGTTTATATAATAACATGATTTTTTCCCTTATTTGTCCTCCTCATTCATTTCACTTTTCTGTTTCTTTGTTGGGGCATGGTTGGTTGGTTGGTGCAATCTGTCATAATTAATCCTTGTTGAATATATAAAACTAATTAGCCTATCTCTTTTGTTTTGGGATTCTAGGTGATATTCATGGACAGTATGGTGATCTTCTGAGGCTTTTTGAATATGGTGGATTCCCTCCCCAGTCTAATTATTTGTTTTTAGGGGATTATGTGGATCGTGGCAAACAGAGTTTAGAGACTATATGCCTTCTACTTGCTTACAAAATTAAATACCCAGAGAACTTCTTTCTGTTGAGAGGGAATCATGAATGTGCTTCTATTAACCGGATATACGGATTTTATGATGAATGTAAGCGCAGATTCAATGTGAGGCTGTGGAAAGTCTTCACTGATTGTTTCAACTGTCTTCCCGTGGCAGCTCTCATAGATGATAAAATTCTTTGCATGCACGGTGGTCTTTCTCCTGATCTAACAGACATGGACCTGATACGAAATTTACCTCGTCCAACAGATGTTCCGGATTCTGGTTTGCTTTGTGATTTACTTTGGTCGGATCCTAGTAGGGAAGTCAAAGGCTGGGGAATGAATGACAGGGGCGTCTCATATACCTTTGGTCCTGATAAAGTGGCAGAGTTCTTGATGCAACATGATATGGACCTTGTTTGTCGTGCCCATCAGGTACTTCTGTTTAACTCGTGTTTTTCTCTTTTTCTAGTATTGAGTTATTAACTAGGATATTTCTTACCTAGGTTGTGGAGGACGGATATGAATTTTTTGCTGAAAGGCAGCTAGTTACAGTATTTTCTGCACCAAATTACTGTGGTGAATTTGATAATGCTGGTGCTATGATGAGTGTGGATGAAAATCTGATGTGCTCTTTCCAGATTTTGAAGCCAGCAGATAGAAAACCTCGGTTCTTATGAAGCAAAAGGTCATAGCTATGTATGTGCTCTCCCAGTGGCACCTAAGGTTTGTCTACTTGCTTCATTGCCATTTTTCCATGATAAATCCAACATGACTATATGTAGTGATATTATTAAGAAACCTCTGTTTTAGATTGATCTTGTTTCTGTGCCGTAAAAATAGTAATTGCATATGCTGATAGCCTGATATTTATGTTATGCATACATACCAGAATTGAAAAAAGGTTTGAGCCATGCATTTCTTTTGTGCTGGTCATTTCCCACCCCTTCTAAAAGACGTGATTGTTATTTTTTGATATAATTTACTTTGTAGTTCATTCATATTGATAACTATTCTTTAACTGGTGAAGTTAAACGGCTTCAAGACCTAATTCTTAATCGCGTGTAATGCCACTATTTTATGTGGCTAAGTTTAGTGTCATTAATACCCGTATGCTTAACTAGACGTAGTGATTCTAATTTGTATCATGATGTAGTCAGGGTAGATGGCTGCTCTTCAATATACTGAATGGTTTTCTAGTGGTATCGTATCCTCTATCATTGGTTTGCGAATGACCATATTTTTTAATGATAAAATGCTCATATTTCTTCTTCCTAATTCCATATCCCACTTTCATTGGATAAACATGTGATTTAGGGGATGTTTGGATTGACTTTTTTTAAGTGGCTTATAAGTTAGAAGCCAAAAGTCATAAGTTGGGAACCCTCAACTTTGGCTTTTGGCTTTTCTTTTTCTGCTCTAAGAAAGTGCTTAAAAGCAGTTTTTATGTTACCTAAACACTTCTAAAATTTAAGAAGTGCTTAAATGCCACCCTAACTTCTCTAATTTTTTTAGGGTCCTATCCGTAGAAGAAATTTTGCTAATCTTTTCTCTTTTCTTTCTTCTTCAACATACCTATAGATCCACTCGCTGTCCTATAATTAAAACAGCCCGTGATTAATTGAGCATAGAACATTGCCCATTAACTTTCTTTTGAAGCTACTTTTCTCTTTTTCTGCTTCACTATTCCATGAAACTAGATGCAATTGAGTTTCAGGGTACCATTATGTGATGCTACACCATGCAAAACTATGGAACAAATGATGATTAAACATTAGGGTGCCTTTCAGAGGGAAGATTGTTAGTATTTAGTAGTCCAAGGCTATAAGCGTATAAGAATTGAAAGATTACCCACAAATTTGGTCAACTATATATTTTGCTTTGTGGAGTAAGACAGATTTGTGCGCATGAAGCGATTTTGAAGGGACAATACTTTTTGCATTTTGGGTATATGTGTATCACTGACCATCTTAGTGCTGCTTTCGTCAATATAATTTTATTCTTTACCGATGAGAAAATTTATTTTTGATGGAAAAGGGTGTTGAGGCTAGCTTACTACTGGCTCTATTTTGTTTTGTTTTAGTTTTCCCATTTCTTATAGATTTGACTGCGAGTGTTATTTTTGGGTTTAGGGAAAGGTATGACAAAAGCCTCGTCTAGGCTTCAAGGCAAAAGCTTTATACCTTATTTTATTTTTCCATCTTTATTTCTTGCCCACAAAGAAGTGAAACCGGAAAAAGCCTTACAATGGATGATTGAAAGAGGAGTAGGTTATGGGGTTGATTATAGTCTTCTTATAACACTCTATAAAGCAAATACTTAATTATCATAAACACTCAAAAAAACTTAAATATGCTTCAAAGTGATCCCTTCCCTTTCTCACTTCATTATCTACCTATAATATTTATGATGCACTATGTTGTCTCGCATAATCATATGATTATCCTTCTCTATCACTTCCTTGATTGAAGTGAGTTGCAAGTTACCAACCATCTTTTTCTACAATTTATAAGATATGTAAAATGACACATAAGATGTCAAGGTTGTCGGCTGAGTTGTCAAGCTTCTCTGCGGATGAGAACTTCCATGTCCTTTTCCTAAAATTGCCGTTGATTAATTGATTTTGTTTGTAAGCAAAAAACTTACGCATACATATTCATATTCGTACTTTTGTCACCCTTCATAGTCAATTTAATGCATTATTGTTGAAGGGGGACTTCCTTCTGATGAAGAAAAACAAAAACAGATTAAGAATACATGTACACACATGTAATTCAAGAGAAGAATGATTAAGAGAAACAACAAATGTCTGGAACAACAACAACAATAACATACCTAGTGGAATCCCACAAGTGGGATCTGGGGAGGGTATAATATATGGTATAATATATGCAGACCTTACCACTACCTCATAGAGATAGAGAGGCTATTTCTAGAAAACTCTCGTCTCAAAAATCAAGACCCATAAGCAGAAGATACTAGATATGAAAACTAGTATGGAACAAGGGTTTGAAAACTACAATCAAGTACACAAAGTATAAATTAGATCAGATAATTCTGAAATAAGTCACTGACTTAGACACCAAGATGCAGTCTTTGACCTTTTTTGGATGACGAAGATATTCATTTTGGGCATCCATGGGCAGGCTCATGTCGTAGTGCCCCTTGTGGCTTCACTCAAATGTTCATCCTGCCTGTGCTACTCCAAGTTTCAGGTGTGTAAGCCTAAGCGTGTCTCAACCATCCTTTATCAACTCTACCTTCTTGAATTTCTAATTCTTAGAACCATCCTTTATCAACACTACCTTCTGGAAATATTAATTCTTTGTAAAGTCAGTCTGTAGCAGGAGTAACTATATTACAGCTAGAGAAATTTCTAACTCAAAATCCTCTTCATTAACTGAAAGCCCTACTTTCTCATTTTTCTACAAGTTAAATCATCATACCATTAAGTGGAGTTTATGTGGAATCTCTTACTCTAGGTGACATTTTCTTCTTCTTTGATTAAGAAGTCATGCAAAATCACTATATTGAATGCATTCATGTACAATACATGGAACAACCTACAACAACAACGACATACCCAGTGGAATCCCACAAGTGGGGTCTGGGGAGAGTAAATGTCCGCAGACCTTACCCAACTACCTCATAGAAATTTGGAGATCAGCTTATTAATTTTGGCAAACTTTGTCTATGTAATCTCTCTAGAAATGATACTTGTACCACGCCACTGATACCATGGACTGATCACGTAATCCTCGAGCATGAAACGAGCAAAAGATTCTAAAATTTCATCCCTTGATTTGCCACCTCCTGTTTGAGGTGGCAGTCTCTTGAACTTGAAATGTTCTTTAATTTGGTAGTCTAAAGATGGTTACTTTTTTGCAGAATTTCTTATGTGCTGGGAAAGAGCAGTTGAAGATGTCGGCTTCTGTAATGTTCATCGTACAAGCATGCTTGCTAAAGAAGAGGAAAGCAAGCGGTTCTGTTTAGGACCATGTGTATTGAGATGGAAATTTGACTGTAACTGTAGTTTGGATGATGGCCTTTAAGCCAGAATACTTTTTCTCTGTTTTTCTTGGTGGGTCGTTTTATCTTTTTTTAAATTTGCTCGTGCAATCTATGATTTGACGTGTAAATACATTCCGTTTATAATCGCAGTGTAACTTTATTCAAGTGGTTGATTCTAAAAGTTTCCTTTTTCCCAACCATCTTTCTAGTTTACCCCTAATTATTATACTGTGTTTTGAATGGTTCGCTAGTTTCTACTTCATTATCTTCATGAAATGATTCTTCTCATTGTACAGCCAACCAAAAAGAAATACAATATTTGAGGATTACACCATAATTGACATTTGTGGGATTCCATTGGGTATGTTGTACGCTATACCTGGAGAACTTATTGGATTGTTGCGAGCAGAACGAATGGGATGCACTTTGGAACTGATGTGATTGAGGGGTTTGTGCTGGCAGCTACCTCTCTAAGATTTAGAGTCTGTTCAGAACTGATGTGATTGAGGGGTTTGTGCTGGCAGCTACCTCTCTAAGATTTAGAGTCTGTTCAGAATGAGTGTGATCTTATCGTATTTTATTGTGATGTAAGAAGTTAAATCACTTGAAAAATATTATTATGATCCAAAAGAAGTATCAGTGACTTCTAGCTCTATGGGTTGGCTGGTTACCTTGGGGTGGGAGGTGGGGTGTTGGTGTGTCATGAAGTTTATTTTATTCCCTTATCTGTTCATTGAATTTGAGAACAAACAAACAGATATTGGGAATGGAAGCAGGTGGTTATTTTCACTCTAGTTATCAGATACATTTCGTCATTAAATGTAGAAATGCTGCAGTAGTAGTCATTTGAGCAAACCTCTTCCACTTTTTCTTCCAGACTTTGTGATTGTCTTGGTTAGGAATTTTGCTGATTATCTGGTGGATCTGGCAAGTGTCTTCTCTCTTAAACTATTTACAGAGTATATATAGACATGAAGATTGTACAAAGTATTTATCATAGGCAAGTCGTTACCAATGAAGCTCAGCACTTTTTTCGTCTTGTTTTTCCAGCTACATGCCATTACTATTCTTTCTTTTGTTGCTGCAGACTATTCTGTAGCAACTTCACAATATGGTAGTAAAGCTCCACCTCTTACCAGCCAACCACCACCTTCTCATGCTTATCAACCGCCTAGTGCTCCCATTACACCACCTCCGAGGCATGCTCCACCACGCCATGCCCACCACCCACCATCTGTCGGTAGTCCTCCGCCGCATAGAGGACATTTACCGCCTCAGTCTCCAGTGATTTCTCCACCTCAGCCCCCACCAACATATGGTGCTCCTCCACCTTCTCATGGTGGTGGTCATCCGCCATCTCATGGGCATAGACCACCTTCACCTTCTCATGGACATGCACCGCCTAGAGGACATCAACCACCAAGCAGCCATCAGCCTTCACCTCCAAGTCATCATGGACATCCTCCACCACCAACTCCACCTACATATGCACCACCACCACCAATTTACTCTCCTCCTCAAGTGCATCCTCCTCCACCAACTTATTCACCTTCTCCACCTACATACTCACAACCGTCACCACCACACTCTCCACCTTCACATGGACATGCACCACCTCCTAAAGGGCATAAGCCACCCAGAGGACATCATCCACCAAGCCATCATCTGCCTTCACCTCCGAGTCATCATGGACATCCTCCACCATCAATTCACTCGCCTCCTCCACCTACACACGCACAACCACCACCATCTCCGCCAACATACTCCCCTCCTTCACCTTCACAATCACCTCCTCCTCCTCCACCAGCACAATCACCTCCATCTCCACCAGCACAATCACCACCTCCACCAACATATTCTCCTCCTCCACCTACACAATCACCTCCACCTCCACCAAGTTACTCACCTCCTCCACCTACGCATGCACAACCACCACCATCTCCACCGACGTACTCTCCTCCTCCACCAACAGACTCCCCTCCTTCACCTGCACAATCACCTCCACCTCCACCAGCACAATCACCACCACCTCCACCAACGTACTCGCATCCTCCACCTGCACAATCACCTCCACCTCCACCAACGTACTCGCATCCTCCACCTGCACAATCACCTCCACCTCCACCAACACAATCACCACCACCTCCACCAACATACTCCCCTCCTCCACCAACATTCTCGCAGCCACCACCTCCACCAACATACTCCCCTCATCCCCCTGCACAATCACCACCACCCCCTCCGCCCACATACTCACCTCCATCACCATTGTCCCCTCCTCCACCTACATATTCACCACCACCATCTCCTCCTCCTTCACCAATACATTCTCCTCCTCCTCCTGCATACTCTTCACCACCACCATCGACTACATATTCACCCCCTTCTCCTCCATACGGGCTTCCACTAACCACTCCATAAACCCAACTAGTCCGCCACCTTCTACGTACCACATGGCCTATCGCCACCACCATGAGTTGCATTTGGTTGCAAATTGTTCTTTAGATTAATAAGAATAGTTTGCTATGTTTCTTAATGTTGTCTTATCAAAACTCAGCAGTTACATAGTTTTTTTTCCTTACTGTAAGAGAACAACTTTGGATATCAATATCCTGTCATAACTTTCACGTTTTGTTTTATCTTAATGAAGTAATATATATTGTCCAGTGCTTAGTAGTCTTTGCATTGCTTTTAGCTCACACTACATTTTCAAAATTGATATTCTCTACTTTAGCTTTTGCGACTTCTTAAACAGGATGAAAAACTCTAAAAAAAATATTTAAGTCCAACCTAAAATATTAACAGTTCAAATCAATTAAAGAGAGTTTAATTTTATTCTCACTGCAAACAATAATAAAATTACTGATGGATATGTTAAGGTGAAAGTTTAACAATTCATATTATTTCCATGATGAATACTTCACTTGTCTTTAAGCAAAGATATAACATTAATGTAATCATATAAAGATTAAATCATCATTGGTGAGGAATCAACATAAAATAAACTTTTCGAATTTATATTCAAACATGTTATTATGCTACATTTGTTTTTTGTTTTGATTTATGTGACATTGATAGATTTTTCTATATGTTTTTAAAAATTTTAAGTTGTTAATTATTATCATTTATAGTACATTTTATGTTAAATTTAAATAATCTATGTTACTTTTGCGTGGCACATATAAAAGTTTGAGAGTCAATCACAATGTTATTTATTTTTAAATTATTTCCTTTTTAATATAAATATAATCATTGAAATATATTAAAATAGTTATTTAATTTTATTTTCAATTTAAAAAGAAAGACTTAGTTTATGATTTTGTGTTTGTTTTATCATAATTCTAATATTTTGCATGATTTAAAATAATTGATTAGTGTGATAACTGATTTAGTAAAATCACAGTTGAAACAACTAGAAAATAGTTTATTAGAGGTAATAATGTAAAATTATAGTTGAATCAACTAATCAGCAAATATAATCAAGCACTTGAAGCAATACACATCAATAAGCGGCTGCTATAAAAGAATAAATGAAAAAGCCATGAAATACTTTATGCGCCCTATATTATAAAGGAGAAGAAGTAGACAACTCAAGCGATATGTTGATGGAGAGTTGTTTATTTTCACATTTCTTATATATGATAATATAATATTTATGTTTATGTGAACAAAAATGCATGAATGTTTTTCTTTCCTAACAAAATTTAAAGACCTTAAATACAAAAAACAAAAAACAATAAAAAAGAAAAAAAGGTTTTGCAATGTAAATGAAACCCCTCTTGATAATTTAATTTGTCTGAAAACCTTAAATACAAAAAAACAAAAAACAAACAAAACAAAAAAAGCCTTTGCAATGTAAATGAAACCTCTCTTAATAATTTAATTTGTCCGAAATTGTGTCCCGTCATACTTCATTTAGTTAAGGTTTTTTTATTGATTTTTTTACATAAATAGATGTGTATTGCATATAAATATATATATTTAAAATGATCTTCAATATTCCTTTTCTTTTAAAAGAAAATTATAACTTCAAAGAATGCATTTGGTTCTTAGAAATTTCTTTTAACTTAGCAACTAATGTTTGTATTAGTTTGTTTGTTACAGTCAAGTAGAATAAAAGTATAAATTTTGTGATCATAAATTAAATATATGTATTAAAATATTTTTAATTTTATGTTTTATGAATAATTTGAAGATAACGAAGACTAAGTGAACTATTGCTTTTTTCTCTCACTTTTGTGGCTATTTTTTTCTTAGCTCACATTTGAAGACAAATATACTAATTATAACATGATGTAATTTCAGAATACAATTGAATGATACAAATAATGACACATATTATTCGAGATTTAAAAGCTGATGATGATTAATTTTCTTATAAATAATTGAAATTACATTTGAAAAAAAACTAGCTATGATGCTCAAAGTTGACTACGACAATTTTAAAAAAATATATATCTCAGCTCTTTTTACAGATAAAAGCTTATAGTAATATACAAATTATCTATAGAATGGTGGAGGAAAAGATGAGGGAAGCGAGACTGCGATGGTTCGGATATGTGCAGAGAAGGGGTATCGATACTCCTGTCAGGAGGTGCGAGAGGTTGGTTGTGGGAGCTTCTTGGAGGGGTAGAGGTAGACCTAAGAAGTACTGGGGGGAGGTGATCAGACAGGACATAGCAGAACTCGACCTCACCGAGGACATGACCCTAGATAGAAATAAGTGGAGGTCGCGAATTAGAGTAGCAGACTAAATTCTTATTCTTCTTCTTCTTATTATTATTCTGCTTCATCTTCTCTTCGTATTATTATTAGCGTTTGTAATATTTTACTATCACTATTCCTGTTTCTTTTCATTATCTGGCGTATATATGTCAGTTTTATCATAGTTACTTACTGTCATGTGCTATGCATTATTAGTCGCACTTGCTGTTCCCTTACCTTACATTTCAGTTTGTCATATCTAGTCTTTCTGCTTATGAATTTTGAGATGAGGGTTTTAAGAAACAACTTCTCTACTTCTATGAAATAGCGGTAAGGTCTACTTACAATCTATCCTCCCCAGACCCCACTTGTGGAAATTCACTGGATATGTTATTATCTAACTTAGATCAAGAAAGCTAAATAATACACTTTGATAATCGGTATTCTATGAGATTGGCCAACAAAGTGACAAAAATAGAATTTAAAATGATCCAAAAAAGCTAGTTGCAGATCCGTGGAGCCTTTTTGTCCTACCCAAAAATAAAAATAAAAAAATGATTATGCTTAAAATAGATCACACCAAAAAGTAGTTTAGAAATACAAAAATATGAAAAAGTTTAATATTGATGATGATCAGCTTATTATGAATCAATGATAAGAACTCTTCAATGTAATAAGTGGAGTATTTCTTTTAGTACATTAGAAATAAATAAATATTGAGAACATAAGTAAAAATTAATAATTTTATTAAAGATATTACAATAATTAACATTCAAATTAGAGAGTTTCCATTATCTACTTAGACATCTTAACTAGGATTTGTACCTATTGAACACTAAATTATTCAAAGGAAGAAAAAGTCAAAAATACCCCTCAAGTTTGAAATATTGTTTTCACTTAATCCTCGTCGTTAAAATAAGTTTATTTATACTCTACCGTTAACAAACTCACCAAATTTGCACCTAATTTAGATGGATTGCCCAAAATTATATTCATTTAACCCCTTTTTTAAATACCCAACCCGACCCGTCCTAAAATAATACCCAATTTAACCAACTCAATTCCTAAAATTATCCATTTCTTAAAATCCTAAATTACAATCATTTTTTTTTCAAATCTAACAATATTCATAATCATTCGAGAATGTACTGAGCTAAAAATTACATTAACATTAACACAAGGCTTGAAAGAAGAAATTCAGACAACTGATCTTCAATTTTTCACTCTTTTTCTTAAAAAAAATAATAATTAACCATATATTTATCAATGTAAGCTACTAAGATATAAAATCAATCATATGAATCAAGTTTACAAGAATTCATGCTATTTGTGGAGTCGAAATGTAAGAAAATCATTATCATTTTCTTCTTCTTATTCTTTTTTTTCCTCATCATCATCTGTGAATCTCTTGAAAAGAGTATATGTCGTCGTTGAAATGCAGATCTAAAATTGAAATTGAACCTCAGATCTGTGTAAAATGGGGGCAAAGAAAAGAAGAAGACGATGACTCCATGGCTGTAAGGGATGCTTGCGATATATTTTTTGCCAGCGTTTTGACAGTGAGGAGAGGAGAGGGAGACGACGAAGATCTAGTGATGGAAAATGGCCATTTGTTGGCTTTCTCCCATCGGAGAAGAAGGGCGAAGGAGAGAGGGTTGTCGCAGGTAAGGAGGCTGCTGGAGTTTTCCGACTATTGATTGCCGGATTGAGAGGGAGAAGTGGAGAAGAACGGAGGAAGAGAGTAAGACAAGGGGTCGCCAATTTGCTCTTGCATTTCCTACGAGATTTCGCCGTAGTGATAGTGGAGGCGGCTAATGGTTGAAGAAAGAGAAAGATCAGAATGACAAGGGTTTGAGTATTTTTGTGTAAGAGAATTAGGAAATAAAAATGGAGATTAATTTGAAAATAAAAGAATTGGGTTAGGGTTAAATTGGGTATTATTTTAGGACAGGTCGAGTTTGGGTTGGGTACTTGAAAATAGGTTAAATGAATATAATTTGAGACAATCCGTCCAAATTAAGGGTAAATTTGATGAGTTTGTTAATGATAAAGGTATAAATAAATTTATTTTAATGGCGGGATCAAGTAAAATAATATTCTGATCTTGAGAGGTATTTTTAATCTTTTTCCTTATTCAAAATGTGTGTCTATTGAACACAAAATAATGATGTGGTAAAATAAGTGTATCTCACTGCTATTGCGCGCGTGAATAGCTTTTGATTTTATTTTTTATTTATGTTTAGATAAGCTTGTAACTATTTTTTTAACACTTGGCATGCACTAACTAAATAACTTTTTAAAAAATAAAATTAGGTCCACATTGCTCTCTTATTCATAAAAGAAACAACCTTACCCCACGCCACACCCATATATCAGTCGTTTTCTTCCTTAACCCACTATTTAAAGAGTTGAGTATTCTCGGCCTTTTGTTTTGGTTCTTTTTTCTCATTTTTTGTTTAAAAAAAACTTAAATCAGATAAAATTGAATCTGCTAATTTGATTTGCAAGAAGTAAAAGAAATCCATAAATTGAAGCTAAAGAGATTGACAGGTATTTGTCCATCTCTATTTTTTATCACTCCAATCGAGTAAATATCACTACTCATTAAATTTTCTAAAAAAAAATATAAAAAAGATCAATATGCTTTCTACTGATTTTTCTTTATCCTCTATTTTGAAATAAATTATTGACATCAATTTATTCTCATAAACATATCAATGATAATTCCGGAAACAGTCGCGTTATGTTTTTAAATATAAGGATCAAGCTGCATACATCCGATCTCCCTTACCTGCGAAAGCTTTTGAATCATTCGAGTAATGTTACAATGTCGTAAACATCAATGATAAGCAAAAAGATAGTGAATAACGGGCGACAGGAGGACAAAAAAGCAAAGAATTAGGTGAATGGATTTGGGCGAGGTTGTTTGGGGGGAGGGGCTGAGATTTTTTTTTAACCAACTTTTTGGTTTATTAAAGGCTGAAAAGTAATGTTACATTTTTTAAAATTGAAAATTTATATTAATTGTTAGATTGGGCCTATATGTGCAATGTGGCGTAATTTTTATAACTTTTTAAGATAATGCACGTGAATTATATGCACAATATTTTTTAAGTTAATTTGAATTTTATGTTTAATAGATATATATTTATTGATATTTGAGTGTCTAATAGGTAATAGTCCTAGTTAAAGTATCTAATGAAAATATGAGAACAACTTTAAAGGATCGCACATGATTTAAACCTTTAACATAATATAAACTGTATGTAATTTCATAAATAAAGTCCTGAAAAGCTCTAACTCTGATTTATTAGTTCATCTTCTTATGCCTAACTTGATTGTTCGATTGCTAGATGAAAGCTTCTTTGTAGTTTTTTTTTTTTTTAATTTTGTAAACAAGGTTGTGATTTTATTTAAGTTGATAGTGAAAAATATTCTTGACTTAAAGAAGTAGAAAGAGAATTAGTGTAATTTTAATTAATTACGGTATCTTTGTGATCAAAAATCATTTTATTTTTTTCAACACAAACTTCAATTGTCCAACCATCATGAAAATGCCCTGGCCTTAATCCTCTTGTATTTGCATCTAACAATTTTCACAAGAACAATATTAAGATTCTTCGGGGTGGCTCAATGGTTTGAGTTTGAGGTTTTCATATTGGAGGTCTTAAGCAAAGAGTTTGTCTTCTAGATCGAGCTTGTCGCATTGAGCTTGTCTAGTGCGGATTACTTTTCCTATGTGATTTGTGAGTTGTTGCATAGAAACAGAGATTTACCCTATGCGTACCTAAAAGAAAGATAGCAATTGCAGGTACAAGTATGTGATATGTCTAGTGGATTAAAAGAACTTCTTCAATCTATTGATATTGTTAGAATTTTATAGCAAAATGTTCTCTCTCTTTTTCTCTCGCCCCTCTCATCTTTCTTTTGTCCCTTCTCTCTCGCCTCTCACCTCTCCCTCTCTGAGATGTTGCTCGTCTCTCTCTTAGATCTTCTAAGACACCTCTTTCTACCTTTTAACATATCATTATGATTGTCATAATTAAGCAAGCTATAACTAAAAATCTCTAATATAGTCTAAACTATAATCATTTTAAATTTTCTTTTTCTTATCAATAACTGGTAATTAGTTAATTTATCGAAAGCTTCTTTTGTGCCCTTTACTAGATAATCTGTGCTCATGCATGGAGCGGACTTATGTGTAACATCAATATTTTTTTTAAAAAAAGATTCATTATCGAGAATCATACTTGTTTAATTTATTTAGTAGAATTATTACTAAAAATGGTGTAATGCAATCACACTAATAAAATGTTGACGGTATAATAACACTTCCTACATTTGTTTGAGCAATGAAGTTATATAAATTCAACAATTTAAAATTTGCAATTAAATATACATGAATTTAAATTATTAATTCTATACCTACTTCTTTTAATTAGAAATATATTTTAATAACTAAAGATATTTTATCACTGTCTGATATTTTAAAAATAGAAAATAATTTATTATGATTAAATGAATAAACAAAAAGTATTTTCTCCATTTCAAAAAGAATAACTTATTGAGATATGAATAGAATATAATGAAATAGACCCCTTCGAGATTCCCTCTGAAATGAGGCATGTAAGGGAAAAAAGAAATTTCGAGAGTTATGAAGAAAACTTCAAGTTCTTAGTGGTCATGGGTTGAGAATGAGAATTGAACTCTATAAGATTGAATTTCCTATTATTCCTCAGTAGCTCAATGGTAGAGTGATCGGTTATTAACTGCTTGATCGTAAATTCAATCCTACTTGGAGAAATTTAATTAATTCTAACTCTTTTTTTTGATCTTTTTAAAAAATGATCCATTTTTTTGTTTGGTAACAACTTAAATGATCCATTTCTTTTTTTGGGTAAAAACTTTAACTTTATCTTCATAAGTATCATATTTAACACCATAAAATTAATGAACATTTTGATATATTCCAAACAAAATTAATTTTTGACAAGAAGATTTTTGTTCTAAGGAAGGGAGTAATCAATTGAATAATCAATAGTTTGGCTGGATGGTATGCATATATATAAAGTAGAACGGCACATGTGTTTGTCTGTGCATCAAGTAGTTGGCCTCAGCAAATATTCGCTGACAGTCTGTCTCATCTTCGTGGATCCCGCTTTCCTCTCCTTATACACTCTCTCTCGTAGTTTCTGATTCCATTACCTCCTCTCTCTTTTTTCCGGCCGGCCGGCGATCGGTCAAACCTCATTGTTTGACCATGGCTTCCGTGATCGAATCTGCTTGGACGGTAAGACTTCTCTTCTTCTTTCGTTGTTTGTTAGCCCTAAATTGGATTGTCTCTGCTTTAAGTTTAACAGCATTTTGAGATTGGCGCTTTTAGTTTTTGGATCTACCTGATTCGCATACCTTGAGATTAGTTGAGAGTCTGTATGTTTGTGCATGCGGATTTGTATTACTTTGCTGCATGAATGACGCTACATTTGCACATCATTGTTTCTTCGATGGTTTTTTTTTCTATGCTGAGATTTGAACTTGAGACCTTATAGTTTTCAAACCATTTTATTAATCACTAGGTCATATTTTTTAGGCATCTTCTCAAATATAATCAATAAATAGCTTTGGCTATGATTTATAAGTTCAATCCTCCTGCATGATTTGGTTTCTGTTGTTAGATGAAAGCTCCTCTGTGTTTTCCTTTTTTTTTAAAAAAATTATTAGATAGATTAAGGTTTACTATTCTACATATCTACCGAAGTTGATTGTTGAAGGTATAATCTAAGAAGGTGGTTGAGATTTTGTGACTACAGGGATTTCTGGAGTTAACTGATATTTTGTTGTTTAGTAGTCATTGTCCTTTCCTCTCTCTTTGTCAGATAGCTATTCTTTCCTCACAAGTATTAATTAATTACAATAGACAGTACAACTTTATGGAGAAAGTTAGCGAGGAGTTTTTTGGAATAGGAAGCCCTAAGGAGACATGCTGGATTTGTAACAGACTAACTGTCACAATAAATAGCTGAACAGTGTGCAGTGCCATTAGAAAGCTGAGTACTCTAAAGCACACAGAGGATATGTATCAGTAAACATAGGTGGGAAGGGACCATAACCGATAAATAAGACCAAGTGAGCTACTACTTGGAAGCCAAGTTGGAGCTCAAAATGTGACCATTTGTCGCTTTATAGTTGTAATAGGTTTGTAAATTCGCTGAAGTGGGATCAAACACAGCTGGAATGCTGTAATTCTGTTGTTTGAAAATTGGGGAAATCATAGCTATATTGGTCATAACAGCATGAAGTAGTAGGTTGTTCATCCCCCCTGGATGAGTGTTGGGTTAGTTAGAATATAGTTATCATGTGTGTTCATGGAGTTTAGTAATTTACCAAGAAGTTTTTTGGGGTGAATTGGCCAAGCATGACAGTTTTGAAGGTTGGAGACACACAATTGAATTTTCATCTGACCATTGTCCTGGACATATCCCACTTATTGAAGAATTCCCAAACTTCTTCTGGTTTGCGTTAAGGATGCTGTGAAATGACTGGGAGCTTGACAAGACTCAAGCTAAGGCTACAGCTTAGAACTAGAATTTAGGAGGCTGTGGTTGCGAGATTGACAACATAACTTGAATCCTAAAGGGTGAAATGGCTTCCAATCTGATGTTCAAAAGCTTATTCTCTAGCTTAAAAGCATACGATCTACGGAACATGGATTTCATGTCTTACTATCAAATTCTTACAACCAATAAAGAATTGGAAAGAAGATTCCCTGGATTTCTGGAAGGCCATTTACAGAAATATAGCTCCAGTGAAGGTCTCTTTCCTGAATGCACAGGGAAAGCACTATATGAAACAACTATGGTCAATACACCATTAAAGGAAGACCTTGTTTAACAAAATTTTCATGCATAGGAATTCATGAAGATTCAGTTACCCACCTGCTGATGCATTCTCTGAAATAGAAGAAAATGGACCATGCTCCAGGTTCTCTGTGGAACAATTTGGGTTGTACAGTGCATAGTGGTTGAGTGCTCCAGGTTATCTATGTCTGGAAGTCCGCTCAAAATTTCTGGGGAACAGCTCTGTTATGGTCTGTTTTGATGCCTTATCAACTTTTTTGGGGGGATTACCTAGAATTTGCCGGGTATTTGGCCACGTTCGAAACACGGGGCAGTATGGGTCCACCCTTGACCCTGCTCGCACTTGTACACCAGGCTCTAGTCAGTGCCAGAGTTCAGTGACATGCACTGCAGTTATTTAACATACATGTTGTGTGCCATTATCACTTAACAAACGCCTTGGATTATGGGCGGATTGTTTGGAGGGGGATGGTGTGGAATTTGATAGGATGGTTGCACTCACAAGGACCACTTCTCGCAGTAATGTTTGATTCTAACACACCCTGACATAATAAAATACCTGAAGTTTAACATTTGTTTTTTTTTTGGTTTTCGATAACTATAAATTTTACTTGCCGCTTCTGCTTCCATATTTGCTTGTTATGTAGTGCTGAACTCGATAAGAAATGCCATAGTCAATTTTGCAGTTTGATGTTGTTCTTTTTCCAACCAAATGGTATTCATTTGTCTGTATTGCATCATTATGAGTAGTTACGAAGTGATAAATACCTAAGCCTCTTGTTTTTCTTCTTGATGTTTCAGTATCTGATTACAAATTTCAGTGACTTTCAATTGGCTTGTCTTGGAAGTTTCTTCTTACATGAAAGTGTCTTCTTCTTGTCTGGGCTTCCTTTCATTCTTCTTGAGAGGGCTGGATGGTTGAGCAAATACAAAATTCAGGTATCATCTTTTTACTCTACAACAACAACAACATACCCAGTGATATCCCACAAGTGGGGTCTGGGGAGGGTTTATTAATCATTAAATGAATTACAAGGATTTATCATCTGTCTTCATTATACGTTCTCAAACTGTGTCAGTGTCAATTATGTGCTCTGCACAAAAGAACAACCAAAACATACCTAGTGAAATCCCACAAAGTAGGGTAGGGTGTGTGTAAATCTTACAACTACCTCGTGGAGATAGACAGTCCGGTTCCGAAAGACCCTCGGCTCAAATGTATTTGTCCCAATCAAAAAATGAAAACAATAGATATATAATAACGACTAAAACAAAGAGCAATGTCGATTCTACAAGAAAAAAATAGTACGAGTAGCAAAATAATCGAAGAATAGTACCAACACAACCATAATAGACTAATCCTATGACAACATAAAACCATCATAAGGTAAGACAACAATCTACCTCTACTAATTTTCTACTCTAATGCATGACCTCCATTCCTTTCTATCTAAGGTCATATCCTAAGTGATATGAAGTTGCACCATATCATGTTTAATCACCTCTCCAAATACTTTTTTGGTCCACCCTGCCCCTCTGTTGTAACCCCTAAACCCAACCTCTCACACCTCCTAATTGGGGTGTCGACAAAAAACAGTATGGTTTTTCTCTTAATATAATCCATTTAGCTCTTTAGTTCAACTGTTTTCTTCTGCCCACTGGGTATGTTGTCGTTGTTTATTCTATTAAAATGCTTTGAACCAGACAGGTCTTAAATAAGAAGGAAATTTCTCTTAAATTGATTCATAAAGTGAAACATATCTTGCATGTTCATGCATCATGATGTGTCTGACATAAAGAGACTGTCCTTTTTCACGCAATGGCCAAGTGGATAGCGGCATAACACATCAGAACTGAGATTATTGGTTTTACCTAGACATTTGCTACTTCCTATATGTTGTATGGAAAGGATTTTTTTTCATCCGTTTTTGTTATTCTTCCTGGCTCCTGCATAAAAAATTATGAAGCACTTCAGATTTTGCATCAGCAATCAAATTTAGAGTATCTGATGAATAACTTAAAACTTCATTTTGAAAGCAAACAATTTTGACAAAAATTCAAATTCTTCCTAAACCTGATTTTTTTAACATTTGGCTTTCTTTTATATTTATAACCTGGTTTTTTCCCTTGAAAGCTGATAGTTAATATGTCCTCTTCAGATGGATTTTTAACCTTGTCTTGCTGAATTTCAATATCAAAATTCCTGACCTCTCATCTATTGCAGACAAAAAATAATAGCCCTGCAGCTCAGGAGAAATGTATCACTCGCCTGTTGCTGTATCATTTTTGTGTTAATCTCCCACTTATGATGGCATCCTATCCAGTCTTTAAATTAATGGGGATGCGAAATACTCTACCGTTGCCATCCTGGTACTTTCAGGTTCTTTGTATACTAAAGTTTAGCAGTGACATACATGTATATGATTATCTTAAATTTTGATGGTAGTGATAGGTTCATACTATTTTGTTAGCTGCAAAAATATTTTCTTTTGTCTTCTAATTTCTTTTTCCTTATTCTATTTGTTTTTGTTGGGGTTGGCATGGGGTATTAAAGGTGTTGTTTGGTTGTTTATTGCTGTCTTGGGAGTGAATTGCGAATATTTTGCTTCTGCAGGAAAGTGATCTCAACTCAAGTATTCTTCTACTTTATCCTGGAGGATTTTGTTTTCTATTGGGGACACAGGATTTTACATACTAAATGGCTCTACAAGCATGTCCACAGTGTCCATCATGAGTCAGTGAAGAGTATTTAGTTTTCTAATCAATATTTCATTTCTGTTTTTTTTTTTTGGTCCATTCATTCACATCCAGTGCTTGTTTGTTATGTCAACAGGTATGCAACACCATTTGGGTTGACCTCTGAATATGCTCACCCTGCTGAAATTCTTTTTCTTGGATTTGCTACAATAGTGGGTCCAGCCATCACTGGGCCCCATTTGATAACATTATGGTTATGGATGGTACTTAGAGTCCTTGAGACAGTTGAGGCGCATTGTGGTTACCATTTCCCCTGGAGCCTCTCAAACTTCTTGCCATTATATGGGGGGTCTGTATTACTCTTGGAAAATTTGTTAGCATATTTGTCTAAATTTTCCATATCAACTTTATGTCTGAAACTGCTGCTTTTTTTTCCCCAGGGCTGATTTTCATGACTATCATCATCGACTGCTCTATACAAAGTCTGGAAATTATTCTTCAACATTTGTTTACATGGACTGGTAATTCTCTACTATAAACTAACAATGATGAAGTCAATTTCGTGTTTGAAATGCTACTAAATGCTGAAGATTATTTTGTGTGGGTGTTGATTATATGGGCAAAAAAAAAAAGATCAAATTTCTGTGTTTTACCAGATTCAATAACATTTACCTCATTTTGGGGGTTGATCCTTGCTATCACACATCCACTGTGGAAAAAGAAATAAAGATGAACAAAAGTACATTGAAAACGGAAGGATAGCAGAATATGGTGAAGGTCTGAATTTTCCGAGGGTTGGTTCTCCTTTCTCACAAGCTCTACATAATGCTGTTCCATATGGAGCAAGCCCTTTAGGAAAAAGGGCTTGATTGTTTCTGAAGTAGCAGTCATACAGTCTCTGTGAGCAAAGCAATGCCTCAAATTTGATTGGCCCTTCGACATTTCATTTTTCTAAAGTTCTAAAATGAGAATTTTCAAATTGGAATTAGATAAGCAAATATTACTTTGGGTTCATAACTATGTAAAACCAAAAAAATCAAAGAGTTTACCATTGAGTAAATTGGGTAGATATATAGATCTGTGAAGACGTAAATCTTGTGTGCCCATAAGCAAAGCTGTTGTAACTGCAAATAAAATGGCTGAGCTGTGCCTCTGGAAATGTAGTAGTCAGGCTCGGCGGTTGTGATGCAGCACTTGATTACCTTGTGTATTTGCAGAAAAATGAAAACCTGCTATACAATTTCAATTTGTTGAATACAAAAGAGAGAATACTGTTGACAGAAATGGTGTCTCACCAGGCTAACAAAAGAGCCCCGTAGAGCCACTAAATTCTGTTAGGAGTTGGATTGAATATAACACATTTCTGATGAAGCCTTGAGCATTTAGACATTGGAAGTTTAGGACATCATTCTCCATACTCTTTTTTTCATTATGAGCTGCTAATGCTTCCATGTTCGTGTAACAAATGTTGATGGCTAATCTCAATCTTGGTGCTGTACCTGAACTTTTTGGAAGCTTTCATTTTTTGTTTCATTGCCAGATTGAATAAAAAGTATTTGAGGTATCATGTTATGTGTAAAAGATTTGATGGATCTCTTTCTTTTGTTAGGTTGTTTGGTACTGACAAGGGTTACAGAAGATTGAAGGTCCTGAAGAGTGATACATGTGAAGCTGAGGAGAAAAAATTGTAGAGATGTGGAAGGGTAAGTTTTGGTTGGGGTGGCTTTTGCAAAAGACAAGCTTCCGTACAATAGCATATAGGTGAAGGTTTCTGTTGATACCTCAATCTTATGTGCTTGTGTTCGATTGTAGGTTTGACATGAACATCTTGTATTCTATTGTATGATCTTAGAATTTAGAAGCATGTCTTGAAGAATTTTCTCCTTGCAACTGTGCCTGTCTTGCTTGTCCCTTTACATTATTCAAGATCCATTCTTTACCATGTTTGAGTTGTTCGTTCTCATTGATGGGGGACCTATTTTATTGAAACCAACTTAATCTGAATTTCTTATCTCAAATACAATGCGTGGAATCAGTTAATAGACTGGTTCTTGGAGTTGTCAAAACAATCTGTTTATCTCCGTAGAAAAAGTTACCAGTCAGTTTATATCTTCCCTATATCTACTTTTCTGAAGTTTTCATCTTTGCTGCATTTGAAACTGGTAGGAAGCTGAGGAAAAAATTACATGTACTTCCTGCTTTCCTAGTTAATTTGGAAATCTGAAGCTCCAACTTCCATTCATTATGGTTTGATTCGCTTGTCCTGCAACCATTTTATCTGTGTGAAATTATGGATCGTTGACAAAACTGTAGAAGTTTTCATATGAAGAATATAGATCATAGGGATTGGCAAATACGGGAAAATATATTCTATAGCCTTCATTAGATTTTTTCTAACAATTCCTTAATTTTACATATAAGAGATTTGAATAAATGACTTTTTTCTATTCAATTTGTAAGTGATGATCAGAGATCAAAGCTGGTATGATCATTGTGTTTGCATGAGCAATTACTGGGTACATTCACCAACTGGTCTCTCACGGCAACTACAAAAGTAAATATCACATGGTACGTACAAAATGATTGTTGCCATTATTAGAATTTACACGCATCCAACTTTCTTTACTTGTCAACTCAAAATATGTTGTATTGGGTCATAAGATTGAAAAGGGAAGAGCCAAAAAGTGAGTTGAGTAATTGTAACAATCCAAGCTACGTGTAATGCATGAGTGAGGGCGTGTAGCCCAAAAATAACATCACTATCGAAGACTAAGAAGAATTTTTAATATTCTTGAGACTTGATATATCATAAAGAATTTGTAAGCTACTGCCAAGTGTAGGAGACCAAAGTTGATGAGAGAGACTTGTTCAGGAAAGTTGATCTTTTGGGACACCAAATTTTGAACTTTATTTCGGTGTTATCTATAAAATTGACTCTTATAGATTCGGAAATGACAATGATAAGATATACGCCTTGCTTGCAATTTTTTCTCAAGTTTTAAGCCCTTACTCATTACTCCCTCCGTATACAAAAGAAAAAATAATTTAATTTCATTTGAATGAAATTTAAGAAAATAAAAATAACTTTTCAGTTTTATAATTCAAAAGTTAAATTTAAATCAAATGCGTGTTTTAATCTCAAGATGTTAAACATGTACAGAAATTTAACATTAAATTATTATCAAAATTAAAAAAATAGTATTGAAATGTTATTAGGTCCATGATTATTCAAATTTAAAAGAAGAATTAACTAATATAAAGCTCATGGAAAGTTCAAATATGTTTTGACTGTTAATTCAATTCATAATCATCACCCGATTTGAGTTACGTAGTTGATTTTAACTCCCTCCATCCAAAGAATTATAAGTTTCAATCAAACTTTTAGAGCATGTATGCAACTGCATCATTAGAATGTGAGCTTGGAGAAGAACTTCTTTTACAACCATAATTAACAGAAATTTACAGAGCTTACTAAATACTAATGAAAAACATTTGTTCTTTGGAAACTAATTTTTTTTTCTTGCATTTGTAAACTAGATATTATAATCTTAATTTGTACATATTAAGATCCCTTGGCTAATTGATCCGTCTACTTTCCACATTTAAGCAAAGTGCAGAACAAAGCTAACCAAACCAAAGGAGATCCCTTTTTCCCAATCCCCTTCATTTTCTTCCAATTTCAACAGTCTTTAACAACTAATTAAAAAACTGAACATCACCTTAACACCTCCTAAAAAACCACACTAAATGTTAAAACATAAAAGGAGGGGAAAAAAAAAGAGACTTGGATGTTCTACGTGTAGTTCTTCAGATCAACCACGACAACGCTGACGTTGTCGTAGCTCCGCCTCGCTAGGGCTAGTTTAGTCAAAAGCATAGACGCATCAGAGCAAGCCTGGTCGAAATTCAACCCGTCTCCATTGCCGGATCCATTTTCCGTCCCTGCATTCCCTTTCAGGCACATTCCGGCAACGCCACATGCAGTGTCGTTTGAGACTACGTCCCACAATCCGTCACTTGCCAGAATCAAACAGTCATCCTCCGCCGTTCGATCAGTTATCGTCACTTCCGGCTCACATATCACGTACGGTTTCAAATAATTATCACCTGCACATTATCCACGTTCAATTTAGTTATCAAAGCCAGATCTGTACATATATGAACTCTTTTACAGTACTAGCTAACTATTTATATTGCTATATAAATTAGGTAAGAATAGTTGAAATAAGTATTGAAAACATTTGGTAAATTATTAGTTTCATAGTTGAAATATTGAATGCCTGAAAACCACACTTCTCCTTGATTAACTAAACTGTTAAAACATCCCAAAGATTTTCGGGGTGTATTTCGCTCATATATTATAAGATTGGAGTGTATTTAATTTCGTACAGTGAAGTAAAGAATGTTTTTAACACTGACAATTCACGCTTAAATCAGTGCTGCTCTCAAAATAATTTTCAGTGACGGAGATGGCTCAAATTTGGAGATTTGAATTTGGCTAGGGAAAGGGAAAATGGGGAAAGGGTAAATGGGGAGGGGATTGGAAGGTGAAATCAACATCGGATAGTTGACCAACTGAGCTAGTAAGATTTTTCTACGATAGAATTTTAGTTGTGACATTCTGCATTCTTGTCAAAATCCTGAATCTGTGTACGAAGAAGTTCAAGTTAGTTTCACTTACCAATGGCTCTTGACATGGCCAAAACGCCTGAAACGCGAGGGCCATCCCAGTAGATTACTCTGCCACCAGCTTCCTGGATCCGGTTAAGTTCATCTGGTCGATCCGGCTGCAACATATAACCATAAACAATTAGTTGAGAGAAATAGATCCAAACAACAATTTTATTGTGTGTAGGTAGAAGGATTTACTTTTTGATCGTTAGAAAGAGGAATAGCTTTGCCATTTCGGCAAAGAACAGCTCTGGAATCACCACAATTCGCGACGATAATCTTGTCCGGCGTTACAACTGCGACTACCGCAGTTGAACCAACGGCGTCACATTCCGGTGTATGAAGTTCGCACCGGCATGTTGCCCCGATTACACTCTTGTTCCATTCAATCACTTCTTTGTCCATACGACTGAAGCTTCGGTTCATTGAATGCTTCCACTCTTCATGGCTTCCATCTTTGTTCTCCAGCTCTTCCTTCACCAGCTCGTGTAACCGCTCTTTACACTTGGTCGCCACCTACAAAATCACAAAAATATATATCTGCTGCCAATTAATAAGCTGCCGACAATTTCGTGTGAAAAATCATTGAGATTTATGCAACAAATAAATTTAGTAATCAAAATATGAAGATTGAATAGTCAAATTTAGATCCTGAATCTGCCCGATGATAGTAACTATGCATGAGTAACTTCAACATGGCATATGAGCAAACTTGCAAGCCATAAAATCGAGAAATTAGGCTGTTAACGTACATGAGAGCAGCCATGACCATCGTAAACGGCAAAGTAATGTAATTCTCCACTGTTTTGTTGTTCCATTTGGCAAAAGTTGGGGTAAATTGCCACTGCATCTTCCATATCTCTCCTCCTTCCACAAACAGAGGCGAAGCCAAACTTTGGGCAGGCCACTGATTGAACAAGGAGAGTAGAATTAGAATTCAAATTACCCAAAATTGGAGCCAAAATAATAGTTGGCGGTAACTCTTTAGTCTCTACTAATCTCAGTTGCTCTTCATCATCGTCGGTGCTAGAATTTTCCACAGCGTCACTACAAATCCTCGAAACAGAACCGGAAAGAAGCTTTAATTTTGTACGCTTCATCCCGTTCTCTGCATCTTCCTGTGGAGTTACGCCGGCGATGACTTTAATCTTTCGAAGCTCCATTCTCTTCCTCCTCACCGCCCGTGAACTTGACTCACACGGCGGCGATGAATCAGTTTCAGTTACAACTCCAAAGCAAACCTCTGCCATTCACACTTGTATAACAAGCAAAACAACTGAAGAGGCGTTCAATTTTTAAGTCCCCACCCAGAAAAATCCGGAGTTTATTGAACCATTTGCCCGGAAAAATGAAGTGCAGGAAACAATAGAGAAGAAGAGAGAAGAGAAACGTAGAAAATCAATGGCAGATACAACGAGGACCCCCATATAAAGGAAGTCACTTTCGGTGTTCATTTTGTGTGGCATTTTGCTATAGGATAAAATTTATATATTTTTAAAAAATAAAGATTCATAGTTCTCTGCAATTATATATTTTTTTAATTACTACATTTGTTATAGTAATTTCCTTTTTAGAAATCAAACCATATAAAATTTTCAGTAATATTTTTTATTATATTGAATCGAATTTATATAAAAGAGCTATGTTTTATGTTTCTTCCCACCATTTTTTTTTTGTTTTCATGTACTAAAAATACAATTTAAACCATTAAGATAGAATTATTTTCTTTTATTTTTCTCTTTAATATTACTTATTTTAGAATTAAGGGATATATTACAAATAAAAATATATATTAATCAAATACTTTCCCTTTTGGGATTTACTTGTCACATATTTGTTAAGTTGATTTCTATTTTTATTTGTCATTTTTAACAAATCAAGATAAATATGATTTTTTCCCTATAATACTTTAAATTTATTAATATTAAGTTAATATTTTTAAAAATATAATGAATAAATATATTTGATATCCTATTAATTAATAGAAATAAAATACATGCACTATATATAATAATTTTCTTAATAAGTATATCAAATTAAAATGAAGAGGATATTTTAGTTCTTATTTCATAAGTGATACTCATATCTAGTATAATATGCTTATAAATTTAATTCTTGAGATAATTTTTTTTTTTTAAAAAAAATATTTTATTTTTAGAAGATAACAATAAAATTTACATATGTTTTATCCTCTACAATTTTATTTATGGGATTGCATCGAATATTTGAGAAGTAATGAAAAGATATTTAATTGGTGATGATTAGGAATTTATAATTAAGCAGTGAAGAGTTGAGTCGCGTGTTTAAATGCATTTGGTCCTAACCCAAAGAAGTTGTGCCGCATGTTTCTCCTTACCATTACACCCGTCCTTTCCGATGTAACACGTATACAAATACAAGCAAAAAGCAAACACGACTTTCTCCATGACACGTCACTCTATTTTCAAACAAAACAAATGTCTTGTCCCGCTCAGTTTGTTAAAACACCTAACATCTCATTAAATCAAACTAAAATTAAATATCTATACCTATACTAATAATACTGAAATGACTAGAGTTATACTATAGTGATACGTACTCATTTATTTTTAATGAGATGTTTCAAATTTAAATTCTATTAAATATGAAATTATATTTGTTATAGAATATTTTAACTCTTATATAAAATTTTTTAACATAAATTCAAATTTAATCAAATTTTACTGTGAATACCGAACATCAAATAAAAAAAACTCAAACAATGTCATATTATAGTTGAATGCACGAGCTAAATATAGACATACACATATACATATACATATACTTTCTTCGTTTATTTCGAAATCTTAGTAACAGTAGATTTAAAGAGTACTTCCATGAAGAATGGTCTATTTTTTTAATAAAATTTTAATTTCAATTTTTTACATAGTATATTTAAAATCAAAAAATTAAAAGATATTTTGATACATTTAACATAACTTTAATTTGATAACCATAAGATCAAAAAAATTAAAAGATATTTTGATACATTTAACATAACTTTAATTTGATAACCATAAAATCAAAAAAATCTTTTTTCTTTTTTTTTAAAAATTTTATGTCAAGTCAAATTAGATTATTCTTTTTTAAATAAAGAAATTATTCTTTTCATCGATTTTTACTTATTCATTATATTATTTTAAAAATTACCTCCATCGTTTATTATTTCTTAATTTTTATATCAAGTCAAAATAGTATAAGTAAAAATAGACGGAAAAAATATTTTAAAAGGATTCAAAAGTGAGACACGTGTTTAGAGCAGGTGTCGACGTTGACGAGTGGGACGAGTCGTCCCCAAAGCTCCTTTCAATATTCGCGGTCGCCAGATTTGAACACTTCTCACTCGAAACTTTTATTTCTTCATCCACACAATTGGTATAAAATTTAAAATTATTCTTATTCGATATTTATATGAATGAAATTTATTTTATTAATAATTAAAAATAATAATAATTTATTTTTAATTATAATAGAGTGATATTTTTTTGGACGAATTAAAAAAGAAGAGAAAAAAGAATGTGTTCTTAAGTGCTTGTTATATATTTAAATTTATTATCTAAAGAAAATATCATTATTTTTTTTAATCATATGCATTTGTTTTAACAACTCGTAAAACCTCGAGGCTAAGACTATTCTAATTTATATGAATGTGTATATTTAAAGAAGATGGTATATTTCAGATCATGCAGAGAATAAGTGTAAGAGATCAAAATAATAGTAAGAACTAAAGCAATGAGATCTTTAGAGCTTAGTAATGGAGTTGCATGTTACGCGTGAAGATGAGATGTCTTCCCTTTTTTTTTAATGACAGCATTTACGTGAAATGACCCTTTGATTTATTATGAGATACAATTAGAGCAGCATAATCATTGTGTTAAACTGAAGAGGAAGGACAATTACGTGCTTATAATGTGATTAGATAAGCTAACAACAACAACAACATACCCAGTGAAATCCCACAAGTGGTGTCTGGGGAGCGTAGATTGTACGAAGAGCTTGTCGCTACCTCATAGAAGTAAAGAGGCTGTTTTCGGAAACCCTCATCACAAAACCCATAAATAGAAAGAATTAGATATGACAAAAGGAAATGAAGGGAAAGAGGAGAGAACAACAGGTGCGACTAACAACGAATAGCATATGTCAGTATGTAATATGATAAAAATAACACATCTTCAATCGATAGTGAAAAGAAAAAGGAAACGAATAATAATAATAGTAACGATAAGAAGAATAACAATAAGAAATAAGAAGAAGAAAAATTAGATAAGCTAAGAATAGGTATTATTTTTGACTCCTAATAAAGTTTAGTATTGTGTTCTCAATAAACAACAATGCTGTCTTTTTTTTTTCTTCCTATTTTGTCGTATCAATTCAATCTTTTATATCAAATATGATGATTGATAACTTGATTATCCCTTAGTACTAGGCCTAACATGGGTCATATGAAATTCATTCCGGTTAATAAAAATATATTTCAACAATTTAATGCTTCATAATTCCGCATCAATAAAGTTATATTTGAAAATTAAATAAAAAATGTACTAAAATTTTTGTAATTTATAAATTATATAAAAATAATTTTATTATTATTAAAGTAAGATGACCTTTCATTTAAAAGAGAAAAATGGTAGAACTCCTGAAATGCTCAAAGTTCAAATGGTATGGAATGCGGCAAACAGAGTTTATAACACTGAAACTCACACACACTTAAGAGTCCTCTTTACTTCATGCATTAGATGCAGAAAGACACTGAGCATGTTTTGAAAACATACGTGTGTTGTTTATTGCATAAGCAGCCACCTTTGCCTCTTCCTTCTTACTTTCCCTATTTTTACAGCACCCAACTTTCATAGTTTGGATGCACCAAACTCGAGAATAGAAACGGATCAAGCTGATCAGTGCTTAAATAAATTAAAAAGATTTTAATTTTATTTTAAAATTTAAAATATATTTTTTTAATTTTTTTGAAGAGTTAGTATATATTAAATTTATTTTGAAAATGCAAAGTTTTATAGAAGTCAAGCACTATTTTTTAAAACAATTATTTGAAATAATACTCTATTTATTTTTAATCTTTTTTGTGATTTTAACTTGACACAACACGAAATTTAAAAAGGTATAAAAGATTTTCGCATATTATGATGTTAAACTAGATATATATATATATATCAAAATATCTTTTAATTTTATGATTTTAAATACATCACGTGAAAAGTTTAAACTCAAAAATTGATACAAAAAAGAAACATTCTTTGATGTTTCGAAACAAATTAAAAGAAAAGGTAAAACAAATAAATTGAAAGATATATAATTCCAAAAAAAATATTCTTTTTGTTCCAATCTACGTGGTATCTTTCGAATTTCAAAATTCAGATAATACCATCTTAGCAGTAACTTTTTTATATATCTTTTAGATATTTTTGAGTGGTTAATTATTGTGACTTATAGTACTCCCTCCGTTCAGTTTTAGTTGTCAAAATTTTTTTAATTTGATTTTCACTTTTATTTGTCATTTGACGAATTAACATAGGAAAATATTTTTCCTATTATACCCTCAATTTATTGTCATTGAGTTAATGACTTTGAAAAATATAGAGAGTGGGTCCTATTAATTAATAAGATGAAATGATAAACTAATTATATCAATAATTATTTTTTTAATAAATGTATCAAGTCAAAATTTGGCAACTAAAAGTGAACACAGAGGATACTTTATGTATTTTACAAATATGTAAGTCTCATTTCAAAAGACTTGAATATTTCATGCACAAATTTTGAATCAAACTTAAATTATTTGACTTTTAAAAAATAAAAAGAAAAAAGAACATACAAATTAAGATAGAAAGAAATATAATAATTCTATTGTCCCGGTCTTGTTCGAGAATTACTTACTCCAATGGTTCAATGCTGTTTCCGCTGATCACTTAGTTTGAGTGAGCACCAAATTTAAGGATTGTATGATATTTTAAAGTTTTAATTTTAAAAAGGAGTATAGTTTTTTAAGGATTTTTATCAAATATAATTAAGTGGAAATTGCTAAAATATTAATTTTGTCATTAAATGTTTTTTATTTTTTCCTTAATAATTATTCATTATTGACTTGACACACATTTTAAAGAATAATAAATAATAGGAGTAATATTATTATATTATCCTTTAAATATATTAAATTTATTGCTTTGAGAAATTATTAAATATTGAATAGTAGTATTTAATACTGTCTTCATTCACTTTTATTTGTCACTATTTCACTTATCGATATCAAACTACATGAACTTTTATCAATATTTTAAGATATATTTTTTATCATATTAATATGAGAAGAATTGTAATTTATAACAATTTTTGTATAATTTCTAGATATCTAAATTTTAGATTTTAAATATTAAATTTAACTATTTCGATTTAGCATTAAAGTTTAGTCAAATCTACCTCCAAATAGTAACAAGTGATATGAGAGAGGTGTAGTAACTATGTTTTAAATTAGTTTAATCTAAAACTTTGTGGTATACTTGGAACTTTTATTCAGTTAGTTTTACCCCATGAATATTTGTCAATCAGTATTAGATTTTTTTGAAAAAAAAATATAGATAACATCCTCCCGAGGAAATTGCAACATAGAATCATTAACTTTATTAAAACAAACTAAACTAAAATAAAAATTTAATATGGAAGATTTAATGTATAGGTTGTTTCAATTATGAAGCAAAACAAATAGGTCATGACCATTTATATTTGATTATTACGCATGCATGTAATAATTTTTTGTTCTCTAATATAAAATAATATATAGAGTAGGTACATACAATATTGATATGAAATATTTTCTTTTGTACGTGGAAAATGTCAAATTTTTTTCTTAATTCAAGATTTTCAATCTAAGCAATGAATTAAATGCGTTTGGTGAGGTTGGAGGGGTGTCGTTTTATTCCTAGTACGTTGAGTCATTTTCTTTCTAATTGTCATGCCTGGTTGCCTACTTCCTTTTACACGTGTCCTAACCTTTAATCAAATCTTTTGCACTAAAAAATTCAATTTAGGTGACAAAATCCAGATTATGAGGCACTGGAATTTGAACTAACCAAATTGGGCAGGATCTTCACACATCATAATTACTCCCTCCAATTTCATTCTATTATAAATAGTGAATCCTTAATATATACTTTTTCTCATATTCGTTAACTTGATATAATATTTAATAAAAAAAATTTAAATTTATAATTTAAAATTATTTTTAATATTTATATAGCTGAAAATTATTTTATTAAAAGTAAAAAAGAAATTTCAAAGATAAATTGTTTCAATTTAAGTAAGGTGACATTCTTTTTGTACGAATTAATAAGAAAATTGTGCTACATAAAATGAGACGAAGGGAGTATTATCTTACAAAATCAATACATAAATGACACTATTTTTCTTATTTTACCCTTGATAAATAATGAGCTTTAAAAAAATAATATTTGGCCAATTAGAAGAACTAAAAAACAATTAATATATGTTAAATAAGAGCAAAATAAAGAACATATTTTTTTTTACAATTATAAAAGGAATTATAGACAATACTGAAACTTTTCTTTACATTTAAATAAATTTGTTATTTTTGTTGAAAACAATAACTCCCATCGTGTCAGATTATATGATACTCTATGACTTAACAAGATACTTAAGTAAAAAAAATATAAAATTTATAATCTAAAATAATTTTTAAATATTTATATGATTAATAATTATTTCA
>JAOTQR010000092.1:23173496-23209542 GCA_025774065.1 Solanum ossicruentum | reverse complement strand
GGGGGGGTGGGGGGTGGGGGATGTTACTTAAATGCATCGGCTGGAATGGACGGGCACTTGTATGGTTAAACAATGTAACATTTTTAAATATAAGCTGTGTCCCCCTATTCCACTCTATCAGGCCTAATTTCTTCACGTGTGTCTAAGTTTGGTGGATAGAGTTATCCAATATCTATGTTGGTGGGAGGTAACGATAGAGTTATCGGATGTCTATGTTGGTGGGAGGTAGCATGTATTCAGTAGAATTGTCTAAGGTGGGTGTAAGATGGTACAGATGCCAACACTTTCATAGAGTGTGAGGGGGTAGGGTTAAAAAAGGAGATTCTCAGAATCTCATAATCCCTGGTTGTTATGACTCTCTAGTTAGAGTGTGGCCACAACTAAACATCAATTCTGACTAAATTAGTATAACCCATATCTATCCGTTGCTTTCATTGGGTTTCTCTTTACTTATCTATTGATTTCAAAAATTGTAGGCCTTGTAAGAACTTTTTGCCATGTTATTTTTGGATTAACTTGTCCCACTGTAATATCTTCATCATTGTATCGTCGGACGTATGTATTGGTGCATTTGGAGGGTTACGCAGGACAATGCCCAATCTATCACATAATTCATTGGCTCATTTTATCCTCAATATGTTTTATATCCATGGATGTAAAACACCTCTCTTTTTTCCACCCCTTTCGTTCCTGATAATTTTGATATGGGTTAGGTTGGAGTGGGAAGAGAAAGTAGATTGATTACGCTCGCTGCTAGGTCAGATCATTTTATCCTCGATTTGTGCTACTTGAATCCTCCAAATAAAATATGATATCCAATCTTGTATGACCACACTTCCATTTCAAAATACTAGATAAATTATATTCTATATCTATGGATGTACCCCAAACCCAACTTGTGGGATTCCACTGGGTATGTTGTTGTCGTTGTATCTATGGATGTAAAACACCCCCCCTCCCCCTCCTTCCCTTCCCCCCAAACCCTACACACACTTTCCATTCCTGCTTCTGGTTTGGTTAGTTTGGGGTGTGAAGAGAAAGTAGATTGATTACTCTCACTGCTAGGTTCAATAACATGAGTCATTTCTTGGAAATTTATTCCTACAAGGAGTATGGGGTTGAGTTGCTGACATTATTAAAATAGAGATCTTGGCATGGAATTACATAATTAGAGGATTAGCATGGTGGTGCCCTACATGTCTGAATAGATGCACTCCAATTGGTGATCACCCTTTTGAATTATGTTTCTTCTTTTCAAAATAACCTATAGTAAGAACAAGATGTATTGGTCTGACCATGGTTGGTCCTTTACAGAGTGGTGAAGGCAGCAATATTCAGCTTGAGTTGCTCACCCCTATCCAGGCTACTGCTTATAGAATTCCTCAATTTGATGGTCCAATTCCTGACTCTTACGACGATCCACTCTCTACACCCAATGTAAGTTTTTCTTCTTTTTGATGAGTCACCCGATGTAAGTTTTACATCGTCATTGAGAGGTATATTCACATGCTATACAAAGATTCTGTTTTTTGTCCTATTTATTCAAGTGGTAGTTACCTTGTTGATTGCACACGTTATTTTATTGGAGTTATCATCCATGTGCCCTGATCTGCTTTTGCATCTGTTGTGGCATTTTATTTTTGACGTGCCCTGAAAGTTACCTTATAGTCTTGAGAATGAGTTTTAAAAGCTTTTGAGTTTTGAAGGATGTTTTTTGTGTATCACCTTGCAAAGATGAAGACAGTTAAAATTTACGTTATTGATCTCTTGGCAAAATAAGATTGTCATAATGATAAGCCGGCTTTCTTACACTGCTCACCTGTGGTTTTGATTATTTGAACATTTTCCCATGTGCATCAGGATAAAATGGTTATGCATATGAATGGCTGACATGCCTTTCTGAGAAAATGAATGGCTGACATGCCTTGTTACCACTTACCGCCATAACCCAATGAAGCTTCTGTTTTCAGGGGTAATGTGGCCCAGATAATTCAAAATCTTAGTATTGTTTTGACTTAGTCCACAAAGTGCTTATTTGAATGAGAAACAGATATGTTGGTTTTCTCTTTCGATGAAGTAATATATGCATGTATTTTGATGGGATAGTTATTTACCTACTAGGAGGGCATTTTTGAGTTGGTTTGGAGCTGGACGAAACCCTGAAAACCACTTATTTTGACATTAAATAAGCTCAAATAAAGATGGTTAAATATTCATCTAAATTTTGATTGTTTGTGTCCATCCAAATTATTCGACTCTTTTATTCAAAGGCCAAAATTTTCTCTCACAAGCCAATGTAAATTAATATGTTGTTTTCTTTTTTACTTATAAAAAGGTCAAAGGAACTAATTTTGTTTTGTTTAACAACAGCATACGCCGATCCATTATGGTTGATGTAATTTCAGGTTAGTTTGGCCAGGGCAAAGTTCAGTATATTAGGGAGCTACTCTATTATTAAATGGGAGTCAGAATTTGATGTGACATCTCATATCCACATATGTCTTCCTACTATTATCCTAATTCTTAACATACTCAAATATAACAATTCAGTGGAACTCCTCATTTAACCTACATGAGAAGTCAACCTGGTTAATACATCAAATGAAGAATTGCATAAATAAATAACCTAATACTATCCCATTTTACTTTTGACTGTGATGTCGCATCTTTTCGCAGACAATTACCTGCCACTTTTCTTCTCCTTTGGAAAATATCCACTAACCTTAGTATTTTCATCAGTATAACGTCCATTCCTAGATTCCGCCCTAAATTTTGGACTATGATTAACGTATAGATAGAAGTGTAGCCTAGTGTATGTTTCTGACTCCTGTATGCAATCATAATGTTGAATAACAGATACAATCTGTTATTACTATTGTGCCTATCCTGTAAGATATAACTCAGCTTCTAGATCTTTTGGAGTGAGGATGAGAACTTCTTTATCCTCTTCTCCTTGGATTATTTGAGAAACATGAAGTCCGATAGCTTCTGGATTATATTTAGTGACCTCCTTTGTTTTCTCCATACTTGAAGATCTATTATCAAGGGGTGGTCAATGAAGACTATAATATAGTCAACACACCAGCACCAGGTAATTTATTCTCAGCTGCATAATTTCTCTTGCTAAACTTATCTTTATCCTCATGCTGCATGAACATCTTCTTTTCATCCTTTAGATATGCAAGCACCTACTCCTGCTCCTGGCCTTCAGAATGATGATATTGATGATGATGATGAACCCCTGAATGAAGATGATGACGATGATTTGGATGATGTCGACCAAGGGGAGGATCTAAACACAGCACATCTAGTTTTGGCCCAGTTTGACAAGGTTAAGATGGTTGTTTTGTTAATGTATTGAGTGCGAAGGATTTTGTATGCCCCATTTGTTTTTCTAAAAACATGGAAGCGTGACTTGTGCTACAAAAGCTGACTTGATACAAGCTTTGTAGGTGACACGCACGAAGAGCAGGTGGAAATGCACCCTTAAGGATGGCATAATGCACATAAATAATAAAGACATTCTTTTCAATAAGGTTGTATTTTTAGATTTGGTTTGCTGATCTTGTTTTATCTGCTAATAGGTCCCTTTTTTGTTACTGTTGTTTTTATCCTTCGAGCTGATCTAGTTGGTTGGCCATTTGTTACTTTTCCAGGCAAATGGAGAGTTCGACTTCTGAGTCAGTTGAGCGAAAATTTAATGTGACAGTCCGGAGCTCAAATTTGGGAATCAAGCTGATTTACTTATTTTGTTGATGGTATTTCAGTGAAAGTAAAAACTCGAGGAGTCGAAGTTGCCTACTGCTTCTATGGTGGATAGGTTTTTTGATTGGCCGGGTGTATTTCAAGTGTTGTTACGCTTTGGAAAATCTTGGTTATAATTTTTAATACCAGTGGAATCTTTCCTTTCTCTTGTTTATGTAATTTTAGTTGACCTGAGCTCATGAAACCCCACCTTTTGGGTAATATTCCCATAACTCTGTGCCCCGTGGATCAGCCGTGTTAATATTAATTACCAATTTGCTTGTTAGATATTCAGCTGTCATGTGTCATTACGTGTGGTTTCTGACAATTTTGATCAGTGCTGTCTTTTATTTCTTCCCTTTGATGTTTGGTATCCGCATTAGAGTCCAACTAAATATGAATTAGCGATGTGAACTCTGACATTGGGGATAGTTTTGAGTGCAGCCTGCATTCAATTATCCAGAACATGTTGTGTTGCCTTATTTCATATTTTTGGCGGATTTGGTATGATCAATATGTTTTTTACTATTGATTTTGGAATATGATATGATTGCATAATTTGTTACCTCCGTGCAAGCAATTCGTTGATTAGTATTGAATAATGAATGCATGACAAATTGATATGATTTGGTGCAAACAACGAATAAAATCATGTTTTTTATATTGTTTAGTATGGTGTAGCCACCTGGCAGTGCATTCTTGAACCTTGCATTCTATTTGATTTTAATTTATTTGTAAATTATTACCTTTCAATGATTTTGAATCGGATCAATATTATAAAGAATAACATTTATTATTGAACTATCAAATCAATTCGTCGTTGAGAATTGAATAATAATATAGGAAGTTCTTCTATTCATGCTGTACCAAATTTGGATTGCTGACAAGACATAATAACTTTATCTTCTCAAACAGTTAGGAATCGAAGTATGAAGTAAGAGGCCTTGCCTTAAAATAATCGAATCCAAACTCAAATGAACATACAAGACAACAAAGTACGGTTTTACTTTGTAAACACACACACTACTCGATCCTTAACCTCTTAATATTATATAAGAGCCAAGGTTCGACTTATTAATATCTTGAGAAAAAAAAAGAAGAAAGACACAAGTTCGAGATAGTACAATTTAGTTTATTATAAATGGATGTTGCTCGAACTCTTCAATAATAACGTCATACTTCAAAACTAACGCATTTTTTAATGTATATGCCATGAGTATGACAACAATTCTGAAGGGTATGAAGCAACATTGGGATAAACCTCAGCGACCTGGATTTGCAAGGGAGCATTGTGACTGAAACAACGCGAAAATGGTCGAAGGTTCTGTGTATGTCCCTAAAGCAGGATGTTGCCAATTACCACTATTATCCAAAGGACCATCTCCCTGAATACTGTTTTTGGCTGGTCCATTAACGTTGTCAACACGCTTAACATTTTCATCTTGAAATGTTGTACGAGAAAATATAAGTGGAGACAACAACGGAATTGCACAATGAGAAGAAGCTTCTTCCATGAAATTGAAAGGTACTTTGTAACCATCCGCATTCATTTTGTCATCTACTTGTAGAGAAGAAGGTGCTTTCTTCTGCAATCTTGTACAAGACATTTTTCCTTTTGCCTCTTTCTTGCTTGGTTCCATTGTTATAACAAAAAAATAAATTACTAAGTTGATAAGGAGCTAAATATGTTTAAGAAAGATGAAAAGAGGAATATATTTTTATGGTGCGGAAAATATGGGAGCGGTTGCGAAGATTCTATTTTACTTTACACGGTTATAATTTTATATATAATATTAAATAATTTTAAAAAAATTGAGGAACGGTAAGATGTAACGGATAATATTTTATTTCAATGAATGTTATATCCACAAGTTTCCTTCACTTACGTGACTATTGTTGTTATCCTTTGCTATGTCGTGTTCATTTTACATGTATTTTTATTCTTGGTCGAAAGTAAATGCCGTTTTAGGAATCAATAAATCTTAATTATTTCTTCTTTTTTCAAATTATCTTTATACTAATAAATGATATAACAAGTCTCAAAGAAATAAAGGTTTCTATTAAACGATTTTCTGAATAGATATACAAAATACTCATACTAATTAGTAGTAATAATTTTTTAAAAAATATGAAAACTTTAAAGTGACAAATAAAACTGAATCCGAGGGAATACAAATTAATTTGATGGTTGGCTTGTGTTTTGGTATTGAAGTATAGGACATTTACACAAATGTCGGAACTTCGTTTGTTTGCGTGAAAATACACAATGACTAGAGACAAATTAAAATGATGGTCCTTATTCATTAAATAAATGCAATTATCAAGAAAAAAAATTAAAGTTGAAACAGCATTTTCAGCAAAACAAAGTTTAGTTTCAAAATAAGAAGGAAATCCAAGTTGCTGGTGGCTGAAATTAATCATTAGCTGGTCATGAAATTCCCCAAACAGAGTGTGTCCTTTGTGATTCTGTCTTATACATACGCGAGGAAGGTAATAAAAATAGAAAGAAAATGGATTCTTCTTTTGTTTTTTATCACTTAAGAGTCGTGTGAGATGAAAGTCTCAGATACGGTTTTGAATAAAAGAAAGAAGTGAGGAATCCTTTTTTCAATTTTGATTCTCCTACTCCAGACATGCTTTTTAATCAGTTACTTTAAAAGTAGCTACTTTAGCTTCAACTGTTCGAATTTTCAAAATTCCTTTTTATTTCTCATCAAACAAATGACATCTTCTTCGAGAAATCCTAGCTATTATTAGCATGATAAAGATGGAATGACAAGTACTTATCACTTTTTAACTAGATGTCTCATGTTCGAGTGTATTAAGTTTGGGTGGCGAATTTTTGTCAATTGAGTGTTAGTGTTATCAACTAAGAATCTTGGACAAATGCATTGTTATTATATATTGATATGCAAAGAATTTACATACATCTACAAGGATACAAATGTACGTATACGGTTTTCTTACAAAATCTTCAAACATATAGTGCTACTAAGAAAACTTCATGTTGCTCATATATAGCAACGAAGTTTCTAGAAGATCTACCAACTCGTGGAACTTTTTCTACTAATGATCAAATAAAAGTCGCTAAAGACAGATATCCATCCTTCCATTTGATCGAAGACTTTAAGAGCGTCAAGCAACGCCAACTCTAGCCTCAGAAGGCTTAGTAAAGCACGAAAATGCTCAAGTAATTCCTATTTTGGATTTAAACAACAACAACAACTCGAGATGTTCTTTATTAATTTTGCTAACTAATACACAAAACTAAACTAGAATCAGTTGATTGATTCTTTATTTGATCTTGGAGCTGTCTGTAACTAGTCTTAATTTCAATTTGGTTGGAGAATTCTTCCATGGTTTTGTTCCTCAACTGCAATAAAGTTTTTAAAAAAGTCTCCATTAGAAACAAAATAATTCGTCCATTAGAAGACTTTGCTATGTTTCAAAATTACATCTTAATAGACTTTCTCCCAAGCAAATGGGATCCAACGTTGATACTTGATACTGTTATTCGTTCTTTTTGAGATGGAACAAAAAGGGATAGAATTACGCATTTTAATTAGAATAACTAATTACCTTCTTGATCACTGGAGGAGAAAGGAATGAGTGGTGATGATCGTGCACTGTGGAACTCAGGAAATTGTGTTATTGATTGAGGGTCATTAGAAGTAGATAAAGAACTCTTATGAGGCATAGAGATGGAATTATCCTGAGCCAAATTATTAGTCACATTCTTAGAAGATAAGATATCACTTGTAGAAACTGGAATATTGGAAGCTGATGCTGATTTGGGGGAATATTCAGGCTGAATAAATGAAGTTACAGCCCCCTTCATTTTCTCCACTATACCTGAAACAGGACAAAAACAGAACAGTGAATCCTTAAAGAGATACTGTATGTATACACAAAACTATTAAAGATTACCAGTATCACCGGAAGATGATTGCCTTGGGCTTATAGCCTCAGTTATGATCTGTGAAAGTGATCTTTCGCCTTCACCTGGCTCGAACTTTTCTGCAAAGTACTCTTTCACTGAAACACCTTTGTCCCATTTTTTAACTGGACTTGTCAGAGCATAATTAGAATTTTGCTTTACATTTTGTCCCACATCAGCAAAATGAACGTTTTTTGGCGCGTTGTGGATCACAGATTCATGGTTATTTGTGTTTGTTAGAGTGAGGTTTGAGATCTTAGAAGCAATCGCCTGTGTTGCCTCAGATACTGCAGCATAAGCTGGTCCCAATGTCTCTGTAACAGTTTCTGTTATGGTTTTACTTGGGCTATCAGGTAATTTCTCCATATTACTATGTTCGAAAAACTCATTGCGTTTGTTGCTCCTCGGAGTAATATGTTTCTCCGATAACACTGGATCTGCGCGTGGATGTTGTCGTGCTGCCTCTTTCAATGGCTCAGGTGCCAATTCTGATTCATACACTAAACCAAAAAAGCAAAAACCATAGACACAATATCTAATAACATATGATGAAAATAATAGAAATAACAACGTTAAGAAAATATTACTTGGAGCGCCAAGATATTCAGGATCTTCATCTTTTTCATCGTCATCATCCAAATTAACACCCTGCGGAGGTGTGGTGTTGTCGTCATGAACATCATTTTCGTGCAGTTTTTTCTTGCCACTTAAAGAGTGCTTGAGTTTTTTCGCCTTCTCTTTCACTTTGGAGATAACTGATTTCTTGCCCTGAGTTGGTGTAGTTTCTTCATGGTCATAATAATTAGGAGATGAACATGTTGACCAACTCCTTTCTGTTCCTAATACAAATTTCAACATTAAATTAAATCACTATATATACTAAAGTATAAGGTCCAAATTGTTCATGATCTAAGAATTAACCTGGGAAAAATTGTTCAAAAGTTGCTGAATTGGACTTGGGAGAATTTTTAGATGAGTGTGAAAATCTTAGTGGATCAAGTTGAGCCATATCTATCTTCTTTTTTTTTTAGTTTTTAATTTTTCTTTGAAATCTTCCTATTGCTTGACTATTTATTTATTTTTTCTGTCTGTTTTGAGTTTTTTCTCCGCCTTTTCGTACACATGAGAAAATTTAACAACTCAATTCAACGATAGCTAAAGCATGGTTTGCGGGTTCCTCTGGTTGCAAATTAAAAGCCAATTAGTGTTATTTGATCAAAGTGTTTGTTACTAATTTTACTAATGGCAATAGATTAAGATGTACAAATATTTATAAGTAATGTTTTCTATTTTAAATAGGAATTGACCTTGTCTTAAGAACAACTAATTTCCACTATGTTAGCCTTATGCCACGGGACAAGATAATTATGTCCAAACATCATGTTTAAAAACAAAATTTCAAGACAAGAAACGGTTTAGTAATTGAACTAACCAAAGGTTTTTTTTTTTAATTTAACAAAAAAAAACTAAGCATTTTAAATTTATTACATAATTGTTGATTCCAAAAACAACAAATATTTCGTAGATTAGCATTTTATAAAAACCTACAGACGTTCTGATATTTATATATTTAGATGAAAAAGAATGTCAGGTATATTTTGTTTGAGTGTTGAATTACATTATGGAATATAGTAATGAGAAAGATGCGATACCATTACTACCAATTTATATTCCATGGGCTTACCTAAATGACAGTTTGGCGCAAACAATACACCTGGTAGGAAAGATAAATGAGTGAGTCGAGTCAAATATGAATCGATCAAATACAATAACAACATCACATTCAGTGGAATCCCACAAGTGGAGTCTAGGGAGGTAGAATGTACGCTGACCTTATCACTACCTCCTAGAAGTAGAGAGGTTGTTTCCTGGAAACCCTCGTCTCAAAAATCCATAAACAACATAAACTAGATATGACAAAAAAGAAAGGAAAGGGAATAGAAAGAGCGGCTAATAACGAAAAACACATAACAATATGTAAATACGATAAATTTAACACACATAAATTGATAATGACAGCACATAATATAAATCGACTACTCCTGCTACCCTACTATACTCCAAAGCCACACATCCACCTAATCCTACCAACCAATTAGCCTACTACTCTAATTTGCGACCTCTACTCCTTTCTATCTAAGTCATGTCCTCGATGAGATCAAGTTTTGCCAAATCCTGTCTGATCACCTCCTCCCAATACTTCTTCGGTTTACCTCTACCCCTCCGTGTGTCTCCCAAAACCAATCTCTCGCACCTCCTAACAGGAGCATCAATGCTCTTTTTCTGCACATGTCTAAACCATTGCAGTCTCGTTTTTCTCATCTTATCAGCCACATGGGCCACCTCTAGCTTCTCCCGAATGATTTATTCCTAATCTTATCACTCCTCGTGTGACTACACATCCATTTCAACATCTCATCTCTGCGACGTGCATCTTCTGAACATGTGCATTTTTTATTGGTCAACACTCTGCCACATGCAACAAAGATGGTCTAACCACCATTCTATAAAACTTACCTTTGAGTTTATGTGGTATCTTCTTGTTACACAATACTCCCGAGGCAAGTCTCCATTTAGTCCATGTTACCCCAATACGATGTGTGACATCATCAGCGATATCGCTACTACTTTGGATGATGGATCCTAGATACTTAAAATTTTCCCTCTTGGGGATAAGTTGAGTGGCAAGCCTCATATCACTGTCTGCTTCATCCCTCGCAACACTAAATTTGCACTCCAAGTATTCTGTTTTGGTCCTACTCAGTTTGAATCCTTTAGACTCCAAAGCGTATCTCCAAGCTTTCAACCTATCATTAATTTTAGTCCGAGTCTCACCAATCAGGACTACGTCATCTGCAAATAGCATCCTCCTCTTGGATAGATCGCGTTAGTTCATCCATCACCAAGGCAAACAGGAAAGGACTCAACACAAATCTTTGATGGAATTCCATCTCAACAGGAAAATACTTTGAGTCTCCTCCCACCGTTCTTACCTGAGTTTTGGTTCCATCGTACATGTCCTTAATTGCCCTAATATATGCTATTAGAATACCTTTCACCTCTAGACACCTCCATAGGGCATCTCTTGGAGCCTTGTTATAGACCTTTTCGAGATCAATGAACACCATATGAAGGTCCTTCTTTCTTTCCCTATATTTCTCCACTAATCTTCAAACAAGATGAATTGCTTTCGTAGTCGACCACCCGAGCATGAATCTAAACTGATTTTTTGAAACTGTAATTGTTACAGTTTTGAATATCCCCTTTGTTCTTGTGCAATGGAACCATTGTACTCCTCCTCCATTCATCAGATATATTGACAGTCTTCATGATAACAAATACAATTTAATTAAAAATGAATAAGACACCCAACTCGACTCATATTTTAAATAGGTAAAAATACGTTGTCCAATGAATAATATGGGTAAATATGAATATGAATACTCATGTTAAAAGTTTCAAAAGCAAATTCTTTTACCCACTCCTCACCCCCTACCCTTCCCTACCCCCACTCCAACCCGCCCCATGCCTTCGCAAAAAAAAATATTTTTTTAAAAAAAAATTACCTAAGAAAAATCATTTCTAATTTGCATCGTCCAATCGTTGATAACCAAAATTTCTACAATAAATTGGATAAGTCACTAGTATAGTTCCTTACCCACAATTCTGTCATTTACTTGAATAATCTAGAATGAATCTCCCTGATGATTACAAATAGAAAGAGTTACAAGCGGTAGAGTAAGACTGATAAGGAGACTCGAACGAAGTGAGAGGGGAGAATCTGCTCTCCTTATCAGTATAGGGGGGAAAGAAGCAGCTCGACTCACCTTTGCTTCGCCCTCTTGCTATTCTTTATAACGGGATTGGTACGGAGTAGTCGAGCAAGGCTGCGCACCTCTCACTTCGTTCGAGTCTCCTTTGAAGTCCCCCTCTCCCTTACGATCGAGCAGCTTCGCACCTCTCCTTATCAGTCGAGCAACTTCATACCTCTCACTTCGTTCGAGCTACTTCCTTTTTTTAATACTTTATTTATATACAACTATAAAGTACCAAGCATTTCAATCTAACTAAAAACCGTATAAATTTCCTTTTTGAAAACTCTTAAAATAAAGCAGACCGCTCTATTCCTACAAAATAGTTGAATAAACAAAATAACTACACATTAATTATTCGCATTTGACTAGAAATCTCATGCCATTGAGTATGGAAAAAAAATACTCTGAAGTAGCGTTTATTCCCTTAAATAGATCTTACATAATGAATTTAAATTAGTCATACAAATACAAGAGAGCAACTAAATTCGTTTTCATTTTTAAGTAAAATGTCGTATAAGGATCGATTTGATGGGCCTGTCATTTTCGTTTTTGATGGGCCTCAAATTTATTGGACAGTGAAAGCCCACCCAATGGCGTAATCGGATCCGACTTGAAATATCCTAATCGGTACACTCTTATTACCCTTTTTCAAGAGTGCTGAAACTTTACCACCTCGATTTCTTCACTCTCCATTATCTCCTGCAATGGCGTCCATCGCCGCCCCTGGTCTTGCTATTTCCGTCAACCGTTCTCACCGCCGGCTCAATTCAGCCACCACAACTACCGGTACCTCTGTCACTGCTGCTCCAGCTCATCCCCTTACAATCAAGTCAAAACTACAGACATTTTCCTCTTCCCAAAACCCTAAACCCTTATCCTCAAACTCCAGCGATAATTCTAACATTTTTGCCTCAAAACAGCTCCAAAATGTCGTGAAAACCTCCGCCGCCATTGGTGCTGGGCTTTACGCGCTCTCCAGTGGGGTGTCTAATGTTCTACTCAGTGGGAGTGGTGGTGGTGGATCCGGAGGAGTTGGTTCTGGAGGTGGTGGTGGTGGTGGTGGAGGTGGAGGCGGCGGGGACAGTTTCTGGTCGAAGATTTTCTCTCCTGCCGCGATTGCAGGAGAAGAGGAATCACAGGAATGGGATTCGCACGGCCTGCCGGCGAATATTGTGGTACAACTGAACAAACTCAGTGGCTTTAAGAAGTACAAGGTTTCCGACATCCTTTTCTTCGACCGCCGTCGTGGGTCAACGGTTGGGACGGAGGATTCGTTCTTCGAAATGCTATCCTTACGGCCGGGTGGAATTTACACAAAGGCAATGCTACAGAAAGAGCTAGAAACCCTAGGAACCAGTGGAATGTTCGAAAAAGTTGATCTTGAGGCGAAGACTAACCCTGATGGGACAGTCGGGGTTACTATATCCTTCTTGGAAAGCACTTGGCAGTCAGCTGATAAATTTAGGTGTATCAATGTGGGTTTAATGCCCCAGACGAAACCCATAGAGATGGATCCGGACATGACGGAGAAGGAGAAATTGGAGTATTTTAATAGCCAGGAGCAGGATTATAGGAGGAGGATTGAAAGGTCTAGGCCATGTTTGTTGCCGGTGTCTGTGCAAAGGGAAATTTTGCAGTTGTTGAGGGAGAAAGGGACAGTTAGTGCCAGGTTGCTGCAGAAGATTAGGGATAAAGTGCAGCAGTGGTATCATGACAATGGGTATGCTTGTGCTCAAGTAGTGAATTTTGGGAATTTGAATACAAAGGAGGTTGTTTGTGAGGTGGTGGAAGGGGATATTACTCAACTAATCATTCAGTTTCAGGATAAGCTGGGCAATGTATGTGAAGGAAACACTCAGTATCCGGTTGTCCGGAGAGAATTGCCTAGGGAGGTAAGCTGGAAGATGAATGATACAAAAGGATTTTCTTTCTTTAATGCAATGGACTTCGTTGGAATTTTCAAGTTTGTTGGTTAAAAGGAAAAAAATAACTTGCATTCGTCTGACATACTATGAAATTTGGTTCCCATGTTGCATTTTGTTATTATCATTTTATTTATAGAATTCAAGAAAGACTGTTTCATTACCATCTACCTGCCGGAGCTGAATGAGAGTGATGCATGTTATGCTTTTGAATTGCTGGCCTGCCTTCATTTGATTGATTTCAATTTTGTTTGGTTTGATTCACTAATAAGCATAAGTTTGATGAATGTACTGTCATTTTGTTGCTTGAGTTGCTATATTGTTGTTCTGCTGATGGAGGTACTACAATAATTTTTTGCTCTGTAGTTCTAATTTTCGACTGAACTTCTGGTATAGGTTGATGATTTGAGTATTATGTTGAATCTCATATTTCTTGCTGGGTCTGTACCATTTTTAGTGGTTCTATATCTTTTGGTTCTTATTCAGTACTATGGAATTGGAGTAATGTGATTTTGTTTATCAAAATTCCTTTCGACATTTTTGCACTTAGGGGTAGCATTCTAGGTGTATATTTCAAGACTAGTCTCTCTTATGCACTGAATTGCAATTTGGGATTGACATGGCTCTAACTATCTGTGATACTTTAGCTTCGTCAAGGGAGAGTTTTCAACATTGAGGCTGGAAAACAAGCTTTGAGAAATATAAATTCTCTAGCCCTCTTCTCTAATATTGAAGTCAACCCTCGCCCTGATGAAAAGAATGAGGGAGGGATAATTGTTGAAATTAAGCTCAAGGAATTGGAACAGAAGTCAGCTGAAGTCAGTACTGAATGGAGCATTGTCCCAGGTCGTGGAGGTCGCCCCACATTGGTACACTGTTAAACATCTGAACTGTGTAGTTTGAACTGTTAGCCCACTGCTAAGTGCCTTGCTTTTCTGTGTCATGGCATTTAGGCTTCAATTCAACCAGGTGGAACTGTTTCATTTGAGCATCGAAATCTTTACGGACTCAATCGCTCAATTCTTGGTTCAGTTACTACTAGCAACTTCCTCAATCCTCAGGTTATTGTTCTGTTCTGTTTTCATTCCTGATGCTTTTGGTTTGTTCTGCACTCCTTTTTCCAGTGCCTTATACATCAGCAATGATCCTAAGCCTAATCTTTTTTACAGGATGATCTTGCATTTAAGTTGGAATATGTCCATCCTTATTTAGATGGTGTTTATAATCCTCGAAACCGTACACTCCGTGCTAGCTGCTTCAACAGCAGAAAGTTGAGTCCTGTCTTTACTGGGGGGCCTGGAGTAGATGAAGTCCCTCCTATATGGGTTGATCGGGCTGGACTTAAAGCCAACATTACTGAGGTATGACAACACTGGTATAACTGTGATGCATCTGGCCTACAGGTCTTTGTTATGAAGTGTTTGTCTGCTTTGTAGTGAACCCTTGTAGCACTTGGTAGTCAATAACAAAATTCAACCACAAAAAAGATCCCTTGCCTAGGTGCTTAAATGACTTGTTAAATATAATGGAAGTTTTTTTTAGCTTGGAAGTCATTTTAATAGGGCAGTGTAGAGCTGTCTGTTTTGCTTCCTAGCTGAATATTTGTACCGTCTCCAAGAAAATTGAGTTGAACATGGACCAATGGAGTTCTGTTTATTTGGGACTGATAAGAATTCAGATAGATAATGTAGAATACTGTATTTGATGCTTATAACCATTTGTTTTGCTGCAGAATTTCACTCGTCAGAGTAAGTTCACTTATGGACTTGTGATGGAAGAAATAACAACACGTGATGAAAGCAGTAACATCGCTGCTCGTGGACAGAGGGTATTGCCAAGTGGTGGAATTAGTGCAGATGGACCTCCCACTACCCTTAGTGAAACTGGTATTGACCGCATGGCATTTTTACAAGCTAACATTACCCGAGATAACACCAAGTTTGTAAATGGGACAATAGTTGGTGAGAGGAATGTGTTCCAGGTGAGATTAAGTTTTCTTTTGGACTTCACTCCGGCTTTTTTTTTTTTTTTTTTGCAAATCAAATTTTGTAGTAGCTTTTGGGCTTTCTCAATAAAAAATGTCCATTTCAGCAAGTGGTCTTAGATGGATTTCATTGGAAAGTCATTTCATGCGGTTTGCCGGAAGCAAGTGATCAACATTTAATAATTGAGTGTCATCCTATGCTCCAGAATTTCATATACCTTTAGACTTCTCTTGCTACTCTGATAAGTCATCTAGTTCATGCTGATGATGTTCAAGATCTAGGATATAATTTCTGGTTACATTTCTTTATTATGGATTCTAATATGATTATTTAATATTTTATTACAGGTCGATCAAGGACTTGGAGTTGGCAGTAAGTTCCCTTTTTTTAATCGTCACCAGTTGACAGTGACCCAATTTATCCAGTTAAAGGAAGTAGAAGAAGGTGCGTCTAAGGCTCCACCACCTGTGCTGGTCCTCCATGGCCACTATGGTGGATGTGTTGGAGATCTTCCCAGTTATGATGCTTTCACACTTGGGGGACCTTACTCAGTCAGGGGCTACAATATGGGAGAGATAGGCGCGGCTAGAAATATTATTGAGGTATGTATAGTTTCTTCTATCAAAGCAAAGCTATGACATGCGCTATATTCTCAGTTTTTGCTACAAAACAAAATGTGTTTTATCTAATATAATGGTTGCAATGCTTCCTGCAGTTGGCTGCTGAGCTGCGAATACCTGTTAGAAACACACACGTGTATGCATTTGCAGAACATGGAAATGATCTTGGGTCCTCAAAAGCTGTCAAAGGAAACCCAACAGAGGTCTATAGGAGGATGGGACATGGCTCCTCATATGGCATTGGTGTAAAACTAGGTCTAGTACGAGCAGAATATGCTGTTGACCACAATTCTGGCACTGGAGCTGTATTCTTCCGTTTTGGAGAGAGATTCTAGTTTCAGATTTCGTGGTCAGATTCTTTTTTTTGCAGCTAGTCGGATCTACATAGTTTAATTTGAGTCAAGAACTGCACACGGCTGAGTTTGGTATTCAGTAAACTCTGAAACTTTGTTTGGTAAAAGATATTCTATGATTGTGGTTAAGAACCTTGTTGAGATATAGTGAGTATGCTCATTCGTGTAACCAAAAAATGTAATATAGGAAATCTGTGCATGCCGTTTCCAAAATTTCAATTCTTTCACTTGAAATAAGTATAAATTGCTTCGATTGCGACTTGTATGTTATCCGGGTTTTTATGCATTTTGACCAGGTAAATGGAGTCTGCTGTTTTTCTTTTGAGTACCACATTTCAAAATCAATCCTTAAACTTTGAATTCTAAATTTCTGCTTAAATACTCAAACATGTTGAAAGAATCACTGTAGACATGTATAATTATCAAATGGATATATTTGACTTGTATAAGTTTTGAAAATTTTTTATTATGTATAGATACAGAATTTATGGATTTACCTTGTTTATATTATTGGCAGTGAATTATACAAATGGGTATCCAACTTATACAGATAATTGATATAGCTACAGTTATGAAATATAATTATTTAAATTATAGCTATTTCAACCTATTAATTTTCAGAACTAAGCTATTTGTGAAAATTCCACATTAGTATTTAACTTTAAATTTCCTAGTTTACATGATTTATCGCTGACAATATCTATTTTGATCGAGTGGTTTGATAACATATTAACTATCTCTCACAAGGCCCAACGGACTAGAAAAGAAGGGAAGGGACCCGAGCAAAGGAGTTCTTAATCTTCTTCCATGTATGCTACAAAACAAATTCAGATGTAAACTATTTTTCACTTTAAAGAGTTGCAACAGCTTAATAGACAGCAACACTGCATACAGGTTCCCCAACCTTTACCAGTGGAAGAAGTCAGGCTAAAGAAAGGAGTTCATCTTTTTTCAATCAAGATCTTAACCTGTAAATACCTAATCAGTTACTTCATACAATGAGGAGCCATATCATCTTCCTACTACTACAAGAATTCTGGATGTTTGTTAACACTAGAATAGAGAAAGTAACACCTTACGAGGATAAAACCTAAATGCCAACTAAATAAACAAATTTTGTGCAATAATAAAACTTAAACCAAGGTGAAAAGTTGAGGACAAACGATTTCACTAATTATTATTCAAAGAAATAACAAAGAGAATACAACAAGAGTTGCAGAAGTAACTAAATTTCAAACTTTCGATACACAAGATTAGAGTATAAACGGAATCTTACCTACTCGGTACTGTCTGAGAGAGGAAACAGTACAAACCAGACACATTCACTGAAAGATAGTTCATACAAGCATAGATACACATGGAAAGACATAGAAGCTCCAAGAAGCAGGACAAATAGAGGAACCAGCACATACCGTGAAATTGTCATCTATAGTTCTCACAGATCTAATCCCATATAATTTTAGTTGCAAAATAGATGAGCAGAAAAAACATGTGCTACAAATATGAAGGTGAGATGTACAGTAACTTAATTCAACTAGACTATATAAGAACAGTTACTGGATCCTCCCAATGATTGATTATCAAGTTTGTCACGTTAAGGAAACCGGGGCAGCAAATCATCTATAAGAAAATATATGCTACAGTCACTCCGACAATATATAAAGACAAGTTCTACCACTTATTATTGAATTTGAAGCAAAATAAAACTCGGGAGAACAAATATGGAGCAAATTATTAGTTTCTTATAGAAGGAGAGTGAAAGAGGAAGAAGAATATAGGCCCATAAGGCAGAGAAGATGAAGATTCAAATAACCAATATTTAAGGGCTGCTGACAACATTTTATATTACTGTCTGGACAATTGCAGGAAAAGAAGGTCCAACACACCCATTACTAGAAAAACGTTATGTCATTTATCATTCAAAGGACAGGTTGGTGTTATGTTACAAACAATTTGCTGCTGCTGGACGAAACACACTTTGGGAAAAGGACCATCAAAATGCATCGCATGAATGGATCGAACCAACTGCCTTTCTGCGGTCTAAATCGAATTTGTCCCATACTTCACCAGAGAACACCTCATGATATCTGCCATGATTCCATGATCAAATGACATCTTGCAGCTCTGCACTACAAATGAAGTTACATTGGGTGTTCTTCTAATATTAACTAAATGACTAAAATAACACATAAGTACATGTAATATGGCATGCCATAAAATTTTCCAGTATGCATTGAATGCTGGCTCTGGTCTGTGAAAGCATCTCTGTTCATCAGAAAAGAAACCCAAGAACAATGCGTAACATGAATATATAGAGCTTTCCTTCCTAGTGACTTAATTGTGCTTCCATCTTTGTTTGCATCAATTTAAAAGAAGGGTAAAAAAGTTAATTCCAATGTTTACCAATACAATCCGTACTGGGCAATAATATCTTTTCATGGCAATAATCTATAAAGATTTTATGACTGCCACCACTTTTGCCAGTCCTACTCCCAAATAAAATGGTCAATGTCCGAGGCCCTCTTTAAAAGTAGTCTGCTCAAGTCCTAAAACCCAAAAATGAAATCTGCAAGCTATTGTTATTTCGAAACCCAAACACGGAATCTGCAATCTATCGTAATAAAGTTTTTCGGCTACATTAAGTTTCACAACAGAATTCACTAAAAACCCACAAAGGCGAGCAGTGCACAAGATCTATGAGACTAATGAGTAATGCGGCAATGCTATGTTGTTTTGTCCCATTTCTAGAAAATAATGGATTCACCCCCGATTCATATATGAAGAGAGTGCATGAACACAACACCGACCAATACACAAGGAAAAAGTGAATTACATATATTATTCTGTAAGTTCTTCTGTTATGTTAGACAGTCTTTCAAGTTAGGAACTTACAATGATAAACAAATTAAAGAGCCAACAGGAAAGCTAGGGAAGTAAGTCTAGTATTTGTCAGGAGACCTTTTAGACTGGCTAGTAACATTTTGTTTCCATAAAAGCTTGAGATTTAGAAACTTCTTAGTTCTAAAGAACGTCTAGTTTTCTTTACATGGTTCAGTAGCGGACCTCTCAAGGAGTGGGACTTAGGTATATTGATTGTTTGATTACCAGATTGATCAGTGCAAATTTATTTTGTTTACCAGGAATTCAAGTTTTTATGCTCAAACTCATACTCCTAGTTGCAAACCACCCAGTCAGACTTCTGATGAACTTAAATCAGTATTCATCCCTCTAGATGTACATAATTGAGTTCGGAAATCTATCCACAAAAACGATAACTTTTTTCTCAAAAATGCTCCAATAAACATTTAAGGACTTAGCAGCTTGCATAATGAAAGGATCTTACCCCAGCTTCTAGAGCTACTTATCATTAGATGCAACAGGGTGACAGTAACCGTAATTATTTCCAGACCAGTCCCACTGTTGTGCCATATTATACTGATGATGAAACACAAGTGGTAGTCCACCCCCGTAACCAACAGACATGCCTAAATGTCCTCCGTTCGGTATTCCCATCACTGGCATCGGCACCATTTGTGGTTGATACGGCATCAGAGCTGGCGTTGCCATGTGGCCATTAGTCTTGCGCAGGTAGCCATTCTCACCGGACTCGCGCAAACCCGGTGGCGCCGGCGTGGAAGTAGTAAACAAATGATCAGACGAAGAAGGACCCTCATTCCGCTGATTTCTTTTCATATACAATCTGTACTTCTGTAAATGACTAGCTACGTTCTCTCTCGTCAATCCTTCCACATTCATAAGCTGCATAATCGTCTTCGGTACAGCTCCTTTAATACCTAAGTGCGCCACTACTTCAATAAAACGCTTGTGTAACTGAGGCGTCCAAACAAGCCTGGGACGCTTCAGAGTCTTACAAGAGGAATCATCCACCAAATTCTCGTTACACAAAGATGAATCAGCCTCTTCAGTGCCTCCGGATTCAACCCGCCGGAGCTTCCTCGGATCGGATCCCTCTCTCGCCAGATCCGTTTCATATCTTTCAGTAACAGTCTCTTCTCTAGTCTTCTCCTCACCAAACGGCTTGAAATTGGAGTCGTTCATCGAAGCCATATCCTGTGAGTGCCATCTCTGGAGAGACGAAAACGTGTTCTGCGAAGCACGATTTACATCGGTCATCGTCTTTGAAGCTTCCGGAGATATTCTGAACGCAGCAGCGAGTTCCGCCGGAATCAACTGCAGATTCAACGGCGTGAGATCATCGACGTCGGGAAGTCCAACCTCCCAGAGAAGTCTGTCATCGCTAGCATCATAGTCGGTTTGCTTCACTTCTTCATCCATGGTTAACAATACTCGTAACTACGATTTCTCTTAAACTTTATCGCGGTCAACGATAGGATATTCCGGCGAATTTCAGAGAGATGCCATTGAAGAAGATGAGGAAATGGGAAAGCGATCGGTGGTGGAAAATGGAAATAAATACGTTGGGGAAAAGGTAGATAGTGTTATAAAAAGTACAAATATCTGATTGCAACGTGGCACTGGCCCTCTTCCAGCTGGATGTCTTTACCAGATATTTTTTATGCGTTTTCTTTTCCAACATGTGTTTGAACTATTTGGAAATAGTATAAATACGTTTATTTTTTTCACGAAAATGAATGTACTCGCAATACGGTTTAAATAGTAAAAGGTGAATTGAAAAATATGAAAATGTGAGAAAATCAAGTAAAGTGAAGTTATTTTTTTCTCATTGATAAAATATAAAAAAAAATATTCTTATATGAGAAAACACGCCATCGCCGATCGCTAAACTTCAATATCTTTTTTAATATACCACCTACCGTTATTACATTTTGTTATGTATTTTATTTTTAAAAGAACTAACCTCACCTATATAAAAAGATTCTCATATTATCCAGAATCGCCTATTTTATTATTTCTCTTTTTTTAACAATATCTTTAACGTCCTTGTTCCCAATGCACTCAATTCCTCCCTCCCATAAAATAATTACAAGTTGGCCTAATACGGTAAAAAGAAATTGTAATGACGATTGACGAATCTTTGAGAGTAGGTAGTGGACATGCGTACCATCCTGCTTATATATTGTTTAAAAAAATGAAGAGAAATCTATTTACATAAATTCTTCGAAGAAAAATTCAAGCCTTTAAAATAATATTTTTTGACCCTGCAAAACTAACGCTACTTGAGCTGTACATAATTTTGGAACTACTATAAGTACGAAAACAAATTTACAAATCTGATTGTAATTGATTAAAATATAAACGAGACATAGTCAAATAATTGTTGTGTGATTTTACAAGTACATAAGAACTTATTGGTTCAAGATATAAATATATATATATCAATTGGATGCTCCGATCTGTAATAGACTAAGTAGTTAGATATCTTTCTCATCATTTTAGCACATTTTACACCAATAACTCAAAATAAAATAATTTCACAATCATTATAACAATATACCTGATAAAATTCCGCAAGTGAGACCAACCTTACTACTATTCACAGAGATAGAGAGTTCATTTCCGAAAAACCCACCAATCATTATACATCAAAACTATTTTTCTTATCCCATCGATCAAATAACCCTAATAACTCACATCAATCAACGTACATTATATTATGAATTAGTTCTGTGCTATGTATTCAACTTCCACTACCAATCAACTACACCTCAATTCCTAATAACATATATAACAATTTCTCCTTATATTTATTAAAATTGCCACTATGTGATTAGTTTATCTAGATAATGTTATTATTAGTCCATCTTTTATGTTCTTGCTTACGGGTTTTGAGATGAGGATTCCCAAGAAACAGTTTTTTGCGTACATTCTACCTTCCCCAGATCCCACTTGTGAGATTCTACTAGATATATTGTTATTGTATTTATTAGAATTGCCACTTTCTCAGAAATAATTTAACTATTTCTAGTATTGTTAAGAAATATTAGAGACTAAATCCTCATTCCAATCTAATCTGGGTTGAAAATCGCCCCTAAAAGGAGAAATGGAAATTTTTCGAAATATCCAGAGATGCTTTCTAATCCACACAAGTTTCTATCCTAGCATTTATACGTCTTTAACCTACTCTGGAACAATAACTAAACCTTGATCGAAACAAATTGAAGATAATCATACTACCTCACAAAGATACGGGTAAGGTCTATGAACATACATCTTAACTTTTTAAAACCCTACCTGTAGGATTTCCTAAAAGCAGCAAACTTGCAAGGAAGCAAACATAAATATATGAGGAAAGGAGACATATTTGGCCATAATAGAACATTTCCATACCATACATAAAAATTCTGGCTTCACCTAAAACATCAACTCTCCACATGGCGACATTTTGTACAGTCTCGTTCAAATAAAAACTACCTCATCTTTTTTATCATTTATACACCGTTTAGAGAATTGATTTTCCTCTGCGTGGCTATCAGGAATATTTGACATCCGAGCCTCAGCATACCTGATCCTATGTATTAACGTCCAACTACACAATATACAGTTCTCTAGTACAAGCAACAACTTTATTTGCAATCAGCTCATACTGCCCTCAAAGAGAGTTCTAGAGCCAGAACAGAAGATACGGGAGAAAATAAAGGAAGAGAGGTAGCTCAAACTAGCCTCGGTCAGCTGTACAACTTCTTTCCTAAAAGCTAAGCAAGATTTGGAGACTGAGCAGCAATTCTTCGTTCTGCAACATTCATAAAAGCAAATCATCAGTATCATTATAACAACTAGATAAGTAAAGTTCTAGTCAAATGCAAGCAGAAGAGCTGATGCTTACCTCCAGCTGCAACAAGTTTCTCAACACGAGCAACAATGTGCTTTCCATAAGTGTATTTCTTTAGAGCATTCAAGTGAACCTTTATTCTAGAAAGGATCAGCTCACGTTGCTGATCACTGCACGTTTCCAAAACTTTCTGTACAACATAATTTGCAAACTGATCTTTCATCATTGCCTGGTAAAAAGGGAAGAAAAATGAGAAAATACCACAAATAGAAAGGAACGACGACATCCACATCAAGATAAAGTCGATCAAAGAGAGACATGAAATCCAAAAGCAAGGCTTACAGACTTGCCTTAATTTGGTATACGAGTGGAGAGAAGAAGAGAAGGGAGAATGGAGATTAGCAAGTCAAACCAGTTTTTAAGGGAAAACGCAGACTTGAAAAGCGGAGTGATTAAATAGTTAATATAAGTGATATGCATGTGTCAATCTAAGGAGAGAAGTAATAACAAGTTAAATACAAATAGATAGGTATGAGTTCATGATGCAAGAGCGAATGAGATTTTGAAAGATATCATGGAGCGCTGAGTTACAAGAGTTCCTGTGACAATTATGTTGAACCATGTTTGGCTAAGAGTTACATGATACCAGTAGGTATTTGGCTTCTTTTAAATCATAAAAGCTAACCGCTTACTTCATGCAGAATTTTATCAATCACCTGATCCCGGACCAGTGTAAAGAGGATCAAGAATGACTAGATGAAGTACCACAAGAAAAGGCAAAATAATATGCTTGTAACGATTTTGTGATCTTCACAAACCAAAAGACAAAACATTCGGAAAACTCATAGTAAAGCATAATTACTGTCAAGTCTTGCTACAAAGTCAACAGTCTTCACCGTGTGGACTTCAAACAATCATCGGTCATGGATTTAATTTTTCTGCAAAACCCAAGCACCTTACAAAGTGGAGTGCTTATGGTTGGTGGAGAACTGAAGCACCTTTCCACCTCTTCATTCACAGTAAGGTGATCGCGCAGCTATGGCTTATTATCTCAACATAGTGGCCATTCGATGGGTGATGTTCAAAATATCCGCACAGAAAGAGAAGGAAAAGGGAAAATCGTTTGGTGAAGTACTTCGATCTTCCATTTGGACAGTGCTAAAACGAAAGGAGTGCATCATGTTTTGAACTCCATATAACAGATCAAGTTTAATTAAACAGATTTGTTTTTGATTTGGAGTAAGGAAGAGCTTGTAAATGAAACAAAATCTACCGTTACCCTCTTAGAATCCCCACAAGATTATATTAGCAATCTTCTTTTGGTTTTAGCTTTGTAGTTCTGACATTTTTTTAGTGCTTCATATAATAATATATTTACCTTTCTCAACAATGAATGGTCTTACCTTTAAGTACTTCCTGCCCTTGGGAAAAGAAATTTCAGCACAGGATATTTCATTTTCATTTGATGTCATACCACCCTAAACAACTTTTTAGCTTCCACTTATCACCAACTTCAACTTTTACAGAAATGAGTAGAGCCATCGACAAGGTCCATACTGATACCTTCATACTCAAATTCAGAAAGGCAAAAAGCCTTCTCGCCATTGTTCAATTCTGGACTTCCTCAAGATCAGTTAAGGAACATGACAGAACATGTAACACAGTAACACAGTTTTTGTGAGTTCCTTGTAAAAATATTTTCCTGCTCTTCTCATATCTACTGTCTTGATATTAAATTCCAGTTCCCCCATATCCTATTGTTCTAAAAACTATATATAACATATCCTATCAATCTCTCCAATCTAGTTTAAGGTTACATCACTAGACAATAAATTAATACTAAGGTATGGTAGAGATAAGACAGTTATCCTATGAGACCTAACCAATACTAGATCCATATAGACATTATGATAAGTCTCATATAATTACCAGTTGCTGATACCTTATTCTTTTACCCGAGCACTACTTCTCAATAAGTACAAGGAGCCAAATCATCGGCAGTGTGAGTTGATAGGTTGTTACAAGAATGCTACAACAACAAGAGACCATTGAAAAGCCCATATAAATATCATGTCTTCACCAATTCTCTAGGAATATACGTCCTAATTGCAAGTCCCAAAATATCCAGGACCACCCTAAGGGCCTGGTAAAACGATGCTATTCATGAATATTGGTATTTTTGACCAGATATAAGAGTGGAATTTTACAAAAAAGAGAAAAATAGAAAACGATCAATCTCTATTATATCCAAGGTTGGAAGTTTTATACCCCATTCATTTCCAAACCCTGATGAGAATATCTCAACAATACATAGATCCAAGCAAAACAAATGAGAGCAGGTAAAAATGGTAGAAGGTCCAGTACAAGGCAGTATAGTAATGAGAACCTAATAATTATATACAACAATATTATACTTGAAACTAACACTAGAAATAAAATAAAGCTTAAACAAACCTGAAGAGGTTCATTTTCGTCAGTCGTGCCAAGCATCTCATCCACCAGGAGCTGCCTTTCGCTGGCACCACCAAAAGCTAAACACTTCTCAACAACATTAGAGGCAAACTTCTGCTGGCTCATTTGCACAATCTTCCCCGCTAGTTCCTTAATAATAGCAGACCGCTCGTGTGGCTTCCCATGCTCCAGTACATGCTGCCAGTGTTGCATTTAAAATAAAAACAGGGGAGGGTTGGGGGTATCTCAGCAATGGATGAGAAAAAGATCTTCCAAGAAACATGTGTGCCAAAAACATAGCATGGTTGGCTTCCAAAAATTGATATGAGCAAACAGAAATTTTTTATTTTTCCCTCAGTCCTTCAGCTAGAAAAACATTAACAAAGGGGAGCAACAAACAAAGGTTAGTGGGGTATAGAAGATGGATTGACAATAACTTTGATCTAAGATCCACATTTGCCTTAATAAAGAAAGCATTTTGGCACCCGTAATGAAGCTACGTAAATGTCCACGGTAGTTAACGTTTCTGCACCCTTCCGACATTGCTATACTCGGATTTCGAGAACATACCTTATAAGTCCTCCTTTTTGGCATTTATTACTGGGGACAACATTTTCTCATACAAAAATAGAAGACATATTTAGTGGAAAATCGAATCAAAATGTGCAATACTTCAGATCTAGGACAAGTGACTCCATATGCTATTTCCACATCAAATTTATGAATCGGATGCATTGTGTGAATTGTTCCATTATATGTTGTCAAGGATATGAGCAGCAGAACAGGATACGTCACAATACAGCAAATTATATTTTATTGAGTAGCATGACACAAGAGCAAAGCATGCAGTTTATTTCAGAAAAGCACATACCTGAATAACATAATTACCATATTGATCTTGTGCCAACATGCTAACAGATCCCAGAATTTCTTCCATTACTTTACTTTGTGTACTTGCATCACAGCAATGTTCCAATACTCTCTGCCAGATGAAGAAAATTCTTCAAAATGAACCTCAAACGAATGATGAATAACGCTACTGCACATTACTCATCTACCTGAATTACACGACAGCCATATGGATGAGTGGAGAGATTCACAACTTGACCAAAAAATGTAGAGACGATGAATTGAATATGTTCTTCTGGTACACATTCAATACACTTCTGGATGACATGATTCCCATTCTGATCCCGTACACAACGCATGACATGACCATCGAGCTCCTCAACCATTTTAATCTTCTGGTCTACATCTACCACTTCTATCGCCTGCAAGTGAACCAAAATTTTGTTTGAGCAAAGCTTTGAACTAACAGAGATCATATACTTGGAAAGCAGCTCATAATCAGCCAATTCATAAGAACTTAACAATTAAGAAGCCATATATCACACATCAGGGTCACTGGCAGAGCAAATATAGATCCAGCAACTACATAACATTATTGCTTAATAGTTGAATTACTTTTGATCTATTTTTCTCATTGGGATAAATATCTTTTGAACCAAAGATACAATGAAAACAAGTCTGCATAAACATGTTATAATTCAGTTCTGTGAACCTTCTGTATCACGCGGCAACCATACATCTGAAGGCTCAGTGTTAATACATGGCTAAAGAGCTTGCTAGCCAATTCTCTCCTCTGAGATGCCATTCCATGTTCAAAAAACTGAAAAGGAAGTTTCAGAGTTAGTAGAAGCAAAACAACCTAAGGAGCACAAGATAGTGATCATTTTCCACCTCCCACTCCACAATGAAACCAAAGTTACACATACCTTCTGGATTACATAATTACCAAAAACATCAGTCATCAAAGTAAGAGCTTGGGGAATAATTTCCTGGTAAACCATGTTTTTATCCTCAGGAGTGGCAGTTTCCAGTTTTTGTTGGATAAACCGGCTACCATACTGATCCGCACTGATTGTATATGATACAGAAAATTTCAGAATCATTTCTAATGAACTTCCTAATAAATAGGAACAATTATACGTTAAAAAACGCATGACAAATTCACTAAATACCTGAACTCGACAACATGACCGGCAATTTCTGAAAGCTCAAAACACCTGGTCTTATTACTCTTGAACTCTTCCAATAGAGAGGAAGCAAAGCTGTTTTCCATGTTATCCAAGTGCCATGATCCTATTACACCTGAAGTTATGTTTCTCATTGCACCAGGGAACCTCATATTATAGTCACTGTGCCTCATTGGACTACCAGGACCAACTGGAGAGTTTGGAACAACAGGACTTGCCAAGGGACTTCCAGGATATGATAAACCGACTCCAAATGTAGGACTACCATAATAGCCATGATGACTTGAACCACCACCTTTACTGCTGAGTGGAACACCATATTGTGACTTCGGAGACAGGGCATTACCAAGATAAGCTTTCTGAAGCAAGTCTGTATAGGAATTGCCAATGTAATTCCTATCCACGGAAGGATCATTAAGTGCGGCAAGCTGTGCAACATATTCAGCTGTCAAGTACTGCAGATACATAGGATCCATGAAGGGTGCTTGTAAAGCACTCCCAGACATTTGATTTCCCATCCTGCCGAGATTCTGCTCTGAGACCCCCGAGTTCAAATGAGATGCCCCCAGCATTCGAGAGTCCAATCCAGGTAGAGCCATCCCAGACGCAGCAGCAGCAGTTTCAAACAAAGGAGGCAGATTATAGTTGCCAAGATGACTTGTCGCTGGATTAACAGAATGACTACCTAAACCATAATTGGAAGGACTGTCCACATGAGGATATTGAGAAAGTACACCACCTCCGCCATTCAATGTGGATGTTTGAGATCCTTTCACGTAAGAATTATTAGATGCCATTGCAGATCTGTGCAGATCCTCTGGGAGGTTAGAATTGTTAAGGTCTGACCGCCCACTGTTGCCAGCACCAGTGTGACCTTTTGCAGAGTGAGATTTAGACCACATATTAAACGGAGCAGATTCTGATCTCTTCAGATATGCATGCTGCTGACTGTTATTCTGACTACCTGTTTAATTGTAAGAACATTATTGGTACAAGCATTGTGTACAATCTGTGAAAGATCTATAACTAACGTACCATTTGAAAGATTCATGCTAGACAAAGCAGCAAGCAGATCCGCAGACTCGGCAGTGTGAGAGACACCATTAAATGAATTTGGACTATCAACGCTCCTCTTCTCAGAAGTGGCTCCCCTCCCTCCACCAATAGGAGTGAGGGAAGGGCTAGGAGCCCTAGCTATGCGCTGGGGATCAGGAGTAGTGCTTCTTGATAAAGAAGCCCCCAAAGCAGCAGCATATGAAAAGGAAGTAGGTGCCCCAACATGTTGAGCACCAGATGAGCCTTGTCCATTAGATACAGACCTTAAAGGATCTGAAGTTGAAAACTCATGACGAAGGTGAGACAGCTCAGCTTCTGCTGAACCCAAGTTATCACTACTTTCATCAAAAGCATTACGGCTAGCTGGTCGTGAAGGGGGACCAGGAGCAGGAGCGCCACGGCTCAAGTCATCCTGGAAGTAACATGATTTATAAGCCATCAGCATGGTAATTCCAACCCAAAAAGAAAGATCTTGACAAACTGCAACACTTTCTATTGGAGAAAGCTAAAGATGTTTTTCACCTTGCAGCTATAAGGTTATGCTACATAACAGATATCATTAACAATTTATTACATTGGTTAGATCTCAAAGTTTCAAAGGCGGAAGAAAAATTAACAAGAGACATCTATATCAGCATAAGAATGGCATATTAAAAATGATCACATGACAAGGTATGCTTTCCTATATTTAGAGCAACTACCAAGACTTTCCTATATACACTATGAAAACTCCAGTTATATACACAGGTAAATAAATCCCAGAAAGAGAGGAAATAGAGATCACACATATCACCAAGTACAAAAAATTGATGCAAAAATAGGAAGGATGTAACATGGCCGAATGTAATTGCAGCAAGAGCACAGAATATCTCTGCTGTTTATGCCAGCAAGCTTAGAAGAAAATTACCAAACAGCTACTTATGGTTTCCTCCAGAGGGAGTTGGTTTCGGGAAAGAAGAGGGGTCTTAAAATATTGAGTTAAAAACTCAATCCAAGCAGATGGAGTAAAGGTGACAATAGCATGACTGCATCAGATCTTAATCAAAAGAAACACCAACTAATCATTTCACTTATTCCTAGGTCGATTTTGAAGCGATTAAATATACTTCCGTTACACGGATGAAACAAATATATAATAAGAGCCTGGCATGTTCATATGACGCAGTCATGGTTTTCAAGTTACCACTTGTTGTTACACTATTTTGTGTTTATCATGCCAGTGCAAAAAACAGTATCATCTACATATATGCAGTTGCTTGAAGTACTGTAGAATGAAAAGAATAAAAAAGGAGAACAATAGCAGAATTGCCTTGAGACGCATAAATGCCTTATCTTTTCATCATCCCAACTAAATGATTTGAGTAAATGGAGTTATGGATATATCAAAATATGTCATGAACAAATGGTTTAACAGAGCCAGAATGAAAAGTATAACTACTAATGCACGCATATATGCAAAATATTTCAATGGAGGAATGCTATCATGAACTCATACAAACCTAGAACATTATAATCTAGTATACAAGAATTTCAAAAGTAGTTCTACAAACATGCCTAAACACCTCCAGAAACCTGTAGATAACTATTTCCTTCTATTCCAAAAACATATGGCTTTGTCCAGTAAAATTAACGAGATTGATTCTCACAGAAAAATTCCTAACATTTAAAGCATTTGATACCTCAAATATGGAAGAAACATTCATTAATCAAAGTTCAAAATGAAACTAATAAAGTTTCATGTGTGCACCTGAAATATTTCAGCAATGCTCTTCTGTTTACTACCTAGTCCTAGTCCTGGCAAACCAATCAGCCCATCACCACCCCACTCTACTGAACCCTGCAATTTGTCTGATTCATTCTCGTTCTCTGCTTTTTTCGAGTTAAACCCTGGAGGCATGGCAAAGAGTGACCTCCCGCTACTACTCCCATTATCATTCTTGTTCACCTTCCTCCTATCCCCAATCGCAGAACTCCCTCCTTGCATCCTCTGTGCAAACCTCCAATCCTCCTTAGACAACAGTGGTGGAGGCAACCTAGGGTTAAGATTAACATTAGCGTAATAGTACGATAAGTAAGCAGGATCAGACCTAAGCTCCTCTTCAGACATGAACCCATTATTGTTAAACAACCCACCTACTGCACTTAAAGAACCCTCAATAGTAGGTGGAGCTGACCCACTTCTATACAAATTCAGCTCCTTTTCATGATCATCAGCTTCTTGTCGCCTCTGTTCACGAAGTAACATTCCCATCTCTTTCTCAAACTCATCTCCAAACGAATTCTCATTGTTTCCAAGCATTGGACTTGGACCAAATTCAGATAGCATCTTTCACAAAAACTTAAACACTTAATAGTACTCCACTCATCACCACAACAAAATATAATTAATACCCACAAACCCTAACAACCGAAGAAAGCTAAAAAGATCAAAACTTTATGATACAAACACCAAAACACAAAAACCCCACATGCCAAAACCTGAAAATCAAGATTTAATTCAAGAAAAATCCAATCTTTGATCACATAACTCCATGAAAGCTATGTATAAACATTGAGATTGTGAAAGGGATGGTAAAGGGGTTTGGGGGATTTTATTGAATATGTTGTGGGAGAGAGAGAAAAGGGAGAAAGTGAAGAAAAATTCAATCTTTGCGGCGAATTGTAGTTATAAGGTAGTTTTAGGGTTTTGTTTTTCTACAGCTACAGAAGATTAATTTTCTCTTCTTTTTTTTAACTACTACATGAAAATGGGAGTATATTAAATACAAAAAATTAATTCGCAGTTAACAAATTAAATTAAATTAAATTAGCTTTCCTTAATTAAAGGGACTTAATTGACCAAGTGAAAAAAAAAAGGAAAAATACTTATTGAGAGTGCAGGACAATGATGTTTGTCTACCTCGTGTTCTTGTAGAGAATCTGGAGATGACACGTGTACCCTGTAGATTCGGAAAAACTCCAATCTGTTCACCTTGTTAAATTTTTAACCAAACAGTGCCTTAACCAGTTAAAATCTAACACATGGCTTCTTGTGGTAAGTTAATATTTCTCTAAAAAAAATTAGTCTTTATTTCCTAATTTAGAAAAAAAAAAAACTGGGTTTTTTTGGCTTTAATTGCTGCAGATGGGCTTTTTTCACTTTCTAGTTTTCTTTCTGGCAAGTGTAGCTGATGTGTAAATGTCAATTTCAGGTTTTTCCTCTTTTAAATTAAATATACAAAGGAGTTCAGATCTGCATATGTAATTTCAAATTGTTCAATTTTATAATATTATATAATCAATCATTTTATTTACACATTTAACATTTGTAATATTTGTCGTTATTATTGAGCGAGTTATCATATGAACTGAATAGATTTAACGTGCCAAAATATTTTCAGAATAAAATTTCGAAACTATTCCTTTACTTTTGATAATGATTTAACGTTATTCTTGATTATTTCTTTAGATTACAGTACAGTTAAAGGGTTAAGGGTAAATGCAATTATCTTTTTCCTTAGTTGCGATGCATGATTAAACCCAAGGTATATTAAAAAATAAAATTTGCTCAATTTTAGATAGTACACGATCAAATTTGAAAAAAAAAATCTAAAATGCAATATTAACAAAGCACTTACCAGGTTTTTCTCTTTTAAAATTTACAAAGAAGTTCAAATTTACCTATGTATTTACCTATGTAATTTCAAATTATTCAATTTTATAGTATTATATAATCAATCACTTTATTCACACACATAACATTTGTAATATTTATCGTTATTATTGAGCGAGTTATCATATGAGCTGAATAGATTTAACGTGCCAAAGTACTTTTAGTTCGAAACTATTCCTTTATTTTTTATAATGATTTAACGTTATTCTTGATTATTTCTTTAGATTGTGGTACAGTTAAGGGGTTAAGGGTAAAATGTAATTATCTTTTTCCTTAGCTGCAAGGTATGATTAAACCCAAGGTATATTAAAAAATAAAATCTGCTCAACTTTAGATAGTACATGATCAAATTTGAAAAAAAAAATCTAAAATACAACTAACAAAGCACTTAACAAGTTTTCCTCTTTTAAATATACAAAGAAGTTCAAATTTGCCTATGTAATTTCACATTGTTCAATTTTAGAGTATTATATAATCAATCGCTTTATTCACACACTTAACGTTTGTAATATTCGTCGTTATTATTGAGTCAATTATCACGTGAACTGAATAGATTTAACGTGTCAAAGTACTTTCAGAATAAAGTTCTGAAACTATTTCTTTACTTTTGATAATGATTTAATTTTGTTCTTGATTATTTTTTTAGATTACAGTTAAGGAGTTAAGGGTAAAATGTAACTATCTTTTTCCTTAGTTGCGAGGTATGATTAGACCCAAGGTATATTAAAAAATAAAATCGGCTCAATTTTAAATAGTACATGATCAAATTTGAAAAAAAAAACCTAAAATACAATACTAACAAAGCACTTAACATAACAGGTTTTCCTCTTTTAAATATACGAAGAAGTTCAGATTTGTCTATGTAATTTCAAATTGTTCAATTTAATAGTATTATATAATCGCTTTATTCATGCACTTAACATTTGTAAATATTTGTCGTTATTATTGAGCGGGCTATCACTTGAACTGAATAGATTTAACGTGTCAAATTACTTTGAGAATAAAGTTTTGAAACTATTCCTTTGCTTTTGATAATGATTTAAAGTTGTTGTTGACTATTTTTTTAGGTTGCAATAAAATTAAGGAGCTAAGGGTAAAATGAGATTATTATTTTCCTTATATGCGAGGTATGATTAAATCCAAAATATATTAAAAAATCAAATTTGCTCATAGATAGTCCATGATCAAATTTGACAAATAAAAATTCCAAAATACAATACGTTAATGCATAAAGTAAAATTCCAGTAAACTACAAACTCATTGGTATAGGTATTTGGTCTACAAAATGAGAGTAACAATATTTTAATCCTCGTAAACAAAACGAGAAAGTTAGGATATGAGAAAGAATCTATGGTAGAAGTCAATTTTTACGTGAAAAAATTGTTATTATTCTAGTTATTTATTAGTATTGACTTGACACAGAGATTAAGAAACAATAATAATAGGATTAATTTTATCAAATCACCTTTTGAATACAATAAAAATATAATGTCTTGAAAAATTTATTAGAAAATAACTATAATTAATAATAGGACTAAATTAGAAACTAATTGTGAAATATTTCTTAATTTTATAAAATGTATAAATATTATTGGACATCTATTTTTAATATAATAGACAAATAAAAATAGATAGAAGGAGTAATTCATTATTGTTCCAAGTTAGAAGTTAATACTACTTAAAAACCCAAAAAAGGACAACCCCCCCCCCCCCCCCCCCCCCCACCCCAAAAAAAGGAGATAAATAAATAGTTGTCGCCGTCCTCTATTAGTTGTGATACTTTTTTTTTACACATCTTGTAAAAAATCATAAAAGGAAATACCACTTTACTTATTTTCATCCTAAAATAAATATCACTTTAATAAAGATTATTTACATTAATAAATCTACCAATTATAATTAGTAGTTTGTAAAATTATCTCTATTTAATAAATATTTCTTGTGAATTAAACACTATTAGAAAGATGGAGTATAAAGATATTATTGAAAGGACATACATCTTTATTTGTTCATGTTTGACTTGCCATGCCATACCCCTTAAGAAATACTAGATAAAATGATAATTTTGTTATATCATCTCTATATATTATAAACATTCTAAATATTGAGAAGTGAATATTATCTAATAATAAGGACAAAAGAAGACTAAAAAAGGACGAACTATCTCTTAATTTTTCAAGTTGGATAAGTATTAGCGGCCAACAATAAAAAATGGATGAAGGGAATAACTTAAAATAAATATTTTTAGTAATTTTGAGGACTAATATGGACAAAGAAAATAGTTTCAAAAGGATAAAATGTTTTTCTTTTTTTCATGTTCGTCATGTCAGCTAGAGGATGAAGGTCTGCAACTATTTTATGTAAATAAAATATGACTATATTTATTATAAACTAATTAGTTTATTATATTTATTTGAAATTAGTCTAATGACATATGTATTCCTCGAATCAGGCCAACTGGTCTTAACTCTAGTCGAGCAGTCATCCTCCATCCCAATCTGGCCCAATTTATTAAAAAACACATGCTTTAAGTAATTTAAACATCTTTCATTGGAATCCCTCATCATGTATCAATTCATATTTTCTTAATCTAATATATCTATATAAGTTTTTCCGTAAAAGATTTAGGTGGTAATGTAACGTAAGAATGTATGGGCCACGGGGGTGAAAAATTGGGCCTGATTAGGAAGGAGGATGAATACACTGCCAAATTTAAGACCAACGAGTCCAATTTTGAGGAATAGATATGTAATTGCACTAATTTTAAATAGATATAATAAATTAATTAATTTATAATACATATAGTTATATTTTATTTATACAAATATAACTCAGAATTATAGAAAATATATTTGGCTATACAATATAGCTTATTAAAGTCATAGAAAGTATACATTGATTATACATTATGATACACTCAAAAACTGAATATAACTTGATTATACATGAAATACATATTTGATTATACACGTTTATATGACGAATGACTATTTTTTCAATAATTATTTTGATCGAATAGCCATGTACTATAATTATCCCCCAAGTTTTCACCCTTTAGGCTCTTACATTTTTATGTTGCTATCCAAATTTCTCATTATAATCCCTCCTTTTGATTTAACATTTTAAATGTTGTTGATTTTAAATATATATATATTTCTATTATATAGAAGAGACAAATCAAGGACGACCAAGAGTATTCTTATAATTTTACATTTAGATATTTTGTACACTTTTGATAAAAGATATTAATTAGAGCAATCACATAAGGACAAAATCATAATTATGACATATGAGTTATTTTTTCACCAATAGCCACTAAACATGTATAATACATATGGATCCATTCTTTTATATCATTTCAATCTTATTGTTTATTATAAATTTATTTAATTATTATTAATTTTATTCATATACTGTGGATCCCAGTTGTTATTCAATATTTATTTTATTTTTATCGATCCTATTTTTAGCCTTCGCTATTTACAATCATCTTTCTAATAATTGTATAACTCAAATGTTTAATTTTATTTTTGAGAAAAACATGATAGTATAATATATCACTTCTGTCTTTCTAAAATATTAGTTTTAATTTTTTTTATTTTTGAAAAGACAAGTAATATGTACTTTGATTAATATTATTGACTTTAGAGAATCAACCTCGAAAACTTGACAATTATTTAAAATTGAAGGGTCAATAATAATTCTATTCAAATATAATATGACCATAATATTGGGCCCCTTAATGAGACTTTTCATATATATA
>JAOTQR010000092.1:23148249-23159645 GCA_025774065.1 Solanum ossicruentum | reverse complement strand
TATGTATATCTTATTAGTATATCATACAAGCAGATATTGACGTCATGCTGACAACGTCACACTGACATTAGCATGTGAATTTTAATATTTGGAGGAGCAAAATTTTAATAGTATGTAGGGACAAATATAAAAAAATATAGGAATATAAATATTTTTATTTAAAGGAATAAAAACTTTGTTTTACCTTGAATTTATTAAGATATTTTTTTTAAAAAAAAAATATTAAAATATAATACGAAAAAAATAATTATATTTTACTAAAATTACAACTCGTACGAAGAGAGGTGAAGGATACTAGGAGAAGAAGGGCAAGCAAGATTAAGAGAGGAATGAGAGAAGAAAACGAAAGAAAGGAGGGGGGAAGCAAAATGACAGAGAAGCTAAGTTGTATATGTATATTTATAGGATGATTGTATATGTAATCAATATGTATATATATGAACAATTATATTTGCATAAATATTAGATAATAATTAATATGTGTATGTATATAATGAATAAAATGATAATAATGAATACAATTATCAACGAATAATGGAATCAATAAATATAATTTGCATCCATATACAACTAACGCCGGATATGTTAAAAGCTTTAAAATCAATTAGAACATGAAATTTTTTAAAGGAGGTTTTGAGGACAATTCTATAGCTAACGTTACTCGAATTCAAAACTCAATAAGGCCGAACATAAATTCTAGATGTTGGCAGTGGCCCAATGGCCCAACCAATTTATTTTGGGCCACTCTCTAAACCGAATGAACCAATTGGGGAATTAACCCAAAAGCTATTATACAATTTTCTAAAGCTTAAATAAGTATTAAACATCAATTAATGTGGTAAAAGTAATAAACATCTCTTAATAGACATCAATTAATGTGGTAAAAGTGATAAACATCACTTAATAGACATCAATTAATATAAAATAATGTAGTAAAATAATCATATCACTTGTTAAAATACCTATCTGGGGATAGGAAGATAGTGTATGTACTAAAGTTGGCAGAATTAAATTCAAGGAAATAAAAAGATACGACGAAGAACCAGGACTATGTACATAGACATCTCCTAGTAATTACTATTTGTAGTAATTAATTATACCCCCAAAGCACAAAAATACACACGTAACAAAATATCAATTGGCTAAACAAAAATTAAACCAGCCAATTAGTGGGGGCTACATATATATATACACAAAATATAATAGCAGTAATTAACTGACTAAACAAACGTCCGTTGAGTACATCTAGGCTGCATGGCGAAGAAAAGTTCGATTTCTGGCGCCTGAAAATACCCATTTTCCGGTGGCTTCCTTTTATCTCCGCCGCAATCGTACGTCCGCTTCTTCCTCGGCGGCGGAGGCGGGTGCACCATCGCCGGGATTTGACAATCGTCTCGCTTCGGCGTCGAACACCCCTCTTCTTCTACTATTTCCATCATCGAAACATCCTCGTACCCTGTTACTATCTCCATTTTTATTATTATTAACAGCTAATAGCCTATGAAGTAGTACGAAACACTTAAAATATTTGGGGAAGAAATGGTTGTTGAATGAACATGCAAAACGTGTGAAACAAGTGTCGTATTTATGTGGAAAAACTGAGAAGGTAAATCTGGAAGGTGCTACGTAGAGGTAGAAAACTTTGTGGTGTGGGGATGAGACATCCACGTGTGGGCATCAAAGAACATTCTGGGTTGACGTGGAAGAAGAGATACGTGGCTGTTCCTCAGCCGTTAACACAAAAAGGAGGGGACCTTTTTAGGCGGGAAGAACAAGGCAATGGAGGATTTGAATTTGGGTCGGTCCGTCTTGTTCTATTTTATATAGAATTATTCGACTTAATATATTTTATTGTTTAAAATAATTTTTTAAATTACGAACTAAGAAACATTTTGTTAATGACAAAAAATAATTTTAAAGTTAAATTAATTTGATAACATTATTTTTGTAATAGATTAAAAAAATGTCACATAAATGAGATAGAGAAATAATATTTGTCAAAATAAGATAATTTTTAAAATTTATAATAATTCTTAAATATTACAAGTATAATTGTGATTTCTTTTGAGGATAAGTGAGAAAATTTAAAATTAAATTATTTTTAAATACATTTAAATCATATTTTTTGGGGGATGAATAGACAAAAAAGGGTGTCACATGAATATAATAAAGTGAATATTTTCTTTTTCTCATTTTATATGACATTTTATTTTTGTTAATTCATTTTAAAAAGTATTTTATTTTAATTAAAAATAATTAAACTTTAAATTTATTTTAAATATTAATTCAGCCACATAAATATTTAAAATTTATTTTGAATTATAAATTATAATTTTTTTTCTTCTTAAATATCATATCAAATTAAAATATGGCACGTAGAAAAAAGAAAATAATGTTTTGTACAGTCTAATAGGTGGTTTAGTCGGTACTTGGTTGGATAAGATAGCTAACAATATTCTACGAAGTTGAGATTATTTTATTTCACTTTGTCATATAGATACTAACTATTTTACCATTTATATTATAGAAAAAATGTTGGGGTGAGATCATCTTGAATTTAAAGGATAGCTCTTACTATATTGCGTAATAAAAAATAATTTCTTGAAATATGATTGATGTATTATTCTTATTCCACTAATTAAATAACTTTAGTAGCTATTTAGATATGAATTGATATAGTTAAATTGTTTTAAGAAAACATATTTATTAAAAAAAAATTGTGGTTAATTAAGAAAATACGATTGAATTTTATGATGATATGACATGAAACTTTCTTGGAGTAGTACTTGCCACTTGCCTTGAACTTGTTTTGACAGTATAAGTTTAAACTTGAAGACGTTATTATGAAATTTCACTTTGATTAGATCAATTTTATTATAACAAATTATAATTATGTTGAATTCTAGAACATTTTTGAAATTTTATTTGTAAAAACGAAAATTACATGAAAATGTCTCGAGTTCGAAAAGGTGTCATTAGTGAATTATGAATTTTGAAGTGGGAGCTCCACTTATCAAAGGTGTGAACGTCAACATCTTGTGTTGGAGTTATTATGTATTTTAGCTAAGAATATATTTTTATTCAAAAATTATTCTGCTTTAAAATATGAACATTTTTCAATCAAATTTTAATCGATTAAATATTTTAAGAGTTGATCATCTCAACCAACTTTTAAAATAGTGCAAAGTACAATAATATCATATTCTCCCTAAAACACACTCAATATATGGGCTACAACTATTCTTTACCTTCACAATATGAGCTGTTTACAGGCCCACCTAAGGCCCATAATTCATCTGTTATAAGCCCAGCTTTTATTTCTCTTTTAAAGTTATTGCTATGAATTTTGATTAAGCAAAATATAACTACTATTTATAACTATGATGATTCAACGCTACTCTTTTACTACATTAAGTTACCAATAGTTTTACATTCCTCAATAATTTGTATCTCAAAATGACAGGCTTCTGCCTTGACAACCATTAAACAAGGTAGAGCTTTCAATATATCCATGTATTATTTTGTTTTAAAAAAAGATTGGTATTGAATTAAAAATGCGAATGAGGGGACTGGGATGATCCAGATCGCAGAGCGTTTGGTCCTATCAAGTGGTATAAAAGCCTTTGGCATAATGGTAAGTGTTTGATCCTAGTTACGTAATTGAAAATGAAAAATATAACTAACTGACTGCTTAAACAGAACACACAAAATATTTTTTAGGGGATATTTTACAAAATTAATTATCAACTAAAATGTTCATAGCAAGACAAACTGGAAGGTTGTTCTAAGTATCTTTATTTTTTCTTATAACAAACAAAACGTTGAAAATTTACAAGGCATTAGGTGAGCATGATTCATAGAAATTCAAAGAGTTGAATATTTAAATTATTTTATTTTTTAATTATAACTTTCCCTTTTCCTGATCAAAATCAAGAATAATTTCTCTAATTTAATAATTTAGTTCACATCTTAAATTAAGTGAATAAACATAACGTGGTGTATTTAAAACATTAAAATGTAGAGAGCATTGTTGAAGAATAATTAAGTCCAATGTGAAAACGCGGAATTTCATGTGCCTCAATATATTAATTAATGACTTTAGTCTTTAACAATGAGTTGATACTGTTGTACTAACAAGAATATATATTCGATAATATTCTATTTCTAATAATTAAAATATCTTTCAGATTTATCTGTTAATCTATTTAAACTTATGCCTTTTTTTTTAGAAAAAATATTTGATTTAATGAAAATAAGTGGATTTTTTTAATTAATTTTTTCTGTGATTGGTATGTAAATGAATATATTTATACTAAAAATATTTATATATTCTTTAGACGACTAGTATATGAGGTAGAGTTGTGCAAAAGGGAAGAATGACACTTTTGAATATTGTTTTTCCTAATTTTATCTAGCAAAGTAGTTTTTGGAAGTTGAAAAACTTACTTTTCTTAAAAGACAAAATATTTTTTATTTTTCTTGACCAATCAAATGTGAAAAAATTTATTTACATTTTCAAGTAAACAGAAACCTAAGCTCAAAGAAATCACTTTATTTAATTTTTTCACTTATAACTACAAAGTAAGATATTGTGTACATAGTATATAAGAAATTAGAGTTTATTTAATTATAATACTACGATTAACTTAAATTTTTTCACAAAGCATGTAAATGAATGAAGTTATTTCATCCTTAGTTAGATATTTTAAATTTAAATATGAAGAATAAACAGATTCTTAATAATAAATACTTTAATTTTAAATGATCGATCTGACACAAATTTAATCTAATTGAACCGTTCAAATTTCATATATTATATTATAATTTTTTAAAAATACTACTTCAAGTGGAGAAATATTTACAGTAGTTGACTCGACAACAATTTCTCTTCTCTTTTCATCAGCATCATTATTATTACTAATTCTTCAATTTTATGTTACTGCTATTTCTTTTACATTATTTAATTATCTTACCAATTTTTTGTCAACATTTTTCGACCTTACTAAAAGTAATTTATATACATATTATTTTCTATCCAATTCATTCGTAAAATCACATAATGTGATATTATTATTATTGTCAATGAGAGAGCCACATGATAATTAAAATTCATATCAAATTCCTTCGATTAGTTAATGTATCTACTTCGAAAAAATTCTAAATTGGCGGGTGATTGACCACACTAGAATTCCTGTGAAATTGAGGGATGAGGTATTTATGTGGTTCTAGAAAACGAAAATTAATGAATTTTTGAAAAATAATTGGTCAGAATTGCAGACGTAGGACCCAAGACTTTGTTCAATCCCTTTCGGCCCATCTTCTCCCCTTGCTTTATGGAAAAAGTAAAAGGAAACTTTTTTTAATTCGGTGTTCCCTTCATTATAAAGTTTCTGCTATAAATAGAGCCTCAAATGTTGCGCTCTTTCATTATTCTCCGTTTTTATTTTAAAAGCAATTGAGGAAACTGCTCAAAGTAACTTGTACATTTCATACAGATAGATCTGGTAATGATCTCTTTTCTCTTTTTTCAATTGCGTGTCCCTTTTCTATGATTTTGTTCCAGTTTTCTGTGTTGTACTCTTGATTTTTTTTTTCTCTTGTTTGTTTTTGCGAGTGTCCTTAACGATACAGTAATGTTCTTTTTCTGTTCCAGAAGTTGTTGCAGTTTTAGGCGTTCCCTGTTTGTTTTTCCTTGAGAGTTTCAATAATGATTCAGTAATGTTGTCTTTGTAGTCGCCTTTCTCCGAATGGGTACTTGTGTTGTTTTGTACTTAGGTGCAGTTTTAGGAGTATTCTTGTTTGTTTTTGCCATTCTTTGTTGTTTGTTGATCTTCCCCTTTTGTTGAATTATTGCGATTGACTGTCTTGTCCTTTTGAATCATTGTGTGGTAGATGTTCAGTTTTTACAAGGATTCTTATCTTTCCGGACTCATAATGAGCTTTGAAAGTTGCATTGACTAGAAGCGCAGACAGTTTCTTCTTTCAATTGAAAAAAAGCAAGAGTGGTTAATGATGAATAAACTGTGTCATTATTGTGGAGATAGTTAAAGAGAATATACTCCGCACCCTGTTTGGTTGTTTCCTCTTGTATATTTCGCAGACCCTGCTAGTGAGATTTTCACTGGGTATGTTGTTGTTTCAAAGATCCAGATTGGATTGATCATCAGCTAATGATATCCAAGTTCATTGAGGCTCCTGGTAGATATAACATTCTTGTTTGAGTTTTTGACTTCTTACCCTGTCATTTTAACGCTTCATAGGTCTCTCTAACTCCACGAGGTAGGGGTAAGGTTTGCATATACTCTACCTTCTTGTGACTTCACTTGTGAGATTTCATTGGTATGTTGTTGTTTGAGTTTTTGAATCTTCCCAATTTTATCAGAAGGAGGGATATCCGATAAAATTTCATTTCTTATCTGCTAATTAAGCAAGTTTAAACTAATTTCACTACTAGTAACTCTTATGCAGCTGGAAAACCGATGTTTGAGGTCTTAGATCTTCTCCTTTATTATCTGAATATTTTAATCTCCCTTATGTTGATCTACTTATGATAATAGTGAGTCCATAATCTTAGAATCAGTACCAAAGATGCTTCTTTTGCAGTCCATGATGTATTCCTCTCCGTTCTGTGAGAGAGGATTTCTATTAGAGTAGCTTAAGACATGTATTTTTCTTCTATTCATTGTTGTGGAGGGAGCAAGTATTATTAGTGCTATGTTATGAGCTCTGATATTTAATTGTGCTTTATCGCTCTCTCAATTGCCTTATCATTTATACTTTAGGAGAATTTCCATTGCGCACTTGTATCTAATTTGCGAGGTAAATACTTATTTAGATGTTTATATTTTTTTTAAGATCCTTTAGAACAAAATGGAGCATGAAGACAGCTACAAGCAAGTTTCAGAGTCAAAATACGAATGTCTTCTCTTTGGTAACGCTTTATATCTATTATGTGTTCTTCTTACAAAGGAAGATTGCCTTGTGTATTTATCCCTACAAGTGCTTCTACCTGAATTTGCAGATGTTGATGATACACTTTATCCACTGAGCTCGGGTATTTCAGCACAGTGCACAAAGAATATCATTGGTAATTTAGCAATTCTCTTTTAATTTGATATCTCCTCATATAATTCCTTCCTAGATAAATGTTTGTTAGATCAAATAATTGATAATTGTCCCATGGTTGCATCTTTTAGACTACATGATTGAAAAGCTTGGCATTGATGAGGCTAAAGTACCAGAAATGTGTATAAGCTTATATAAGGAGTACGGAACAACCATGGCTGGTCTCAGGGTAAGATTATCACTTATGTAATGTAACTATGCATAGTAAGTTTTGGTTGTTCATATGCTAAAATTTGCATGTAATTTTTTTCAGGCCATTGGTTACGACTTTGATTATGATGACTACCATAGGTACCACTTCTTCTTTATGTTTCCTTACAGGTCTCTTTATACTGTTTTAAAATGAGAAGTACCTTGTCCGATCTTTGTTGACAGTTTTGTACATGGGAGATTACCTTATGAACTTTTAAAGCATGATCATGTTTTGAGGAACCTTTTGCATAGCTTGCCTATTCGAAAAGTTGTAAGTTACATATACTTTTTCCATAGCACTTCAAGCATCTACTTTAGTGACTGTATACTCTTTGTATGACAATGTTGGTGTAATGTGCATACTTCTTGTGATTGAAACAGATATTTTCAAATGCAAATGAAGCCCACGTTGCAAAAGTTCTTAGCAGGCTCGGATTAGAGGACTGCTTTGATGATATCATATGCTTTGAGACTTTGAATCCTACCAATAACAGCATTGTACAAGACAACAACAATGGTGGTAAGTCTGTTGCCAAATTTAATTTTATTTTACCATTGAGAGGTTTTGAATATATTAACTAATAGTAGATACTGCTTCTCCATCCAGAATCCCCTAGGAATCTTGTTGTTTGCAAACCCTTCGAAGAAGCCTATGAACAAGCCTTTAAGATAGCCAATATTAACCCTCAGAAGACGGTATGTAATTAGCCTTGATCTCTGCATAACTGCATTTCCATTTTCTACAGATTTACCTGAATTCTAACCTAGTACTTTTATTTTTCTGCGTTCCTCAGCTGTTCTTTGATGACTCGGTCCGTAACCTTCAGACTGCTAAGCTCACTGGCCTTCGTACTGTGTGGGTAGGTTGAATTACTAACTTCGGGTGCAGCAAAAGAAAAAAGCTTTCATTCTCTTCCTCCTTAACACTTATTAATATGCGTATAATTTTTTGCTTCTTTGGTATAGGTGGGTGCCTCGCATAGAACAAAAGCTATAGATTATGCACTAGAAAGCATTCATAACATGAAGGAAGCATTACCGGAGTTATGGGAAGATGTTAAACCTGACATTCGCTACTCAGAAAAGACTGCAATTGAAGTGAGAGTTTAGTTGTGTAAGCTCACAATGAAGACAACCACATAGTTGTAGTTATTTAAGATTTTTTGCTTTCTTTTTTCCTTTTCTAGTTTCCTCTTTTGCCTGTTAACCTGAATAACAGTTGTTCTATCGATTTCACAGTCCCTAGCTGTATTATTATTGCTTAGTGGATGTGAAATTTCTCATGTGACTATAGTTGTAAAAAACTTCTCCTTAGAAGTAAGTTATGGCATGTGAAGTCGATGATGGCTGCTGAAACATGCTTGAATATTAAGTATTTGGTTGTGACATGACCTTTGATCCAACCACCTTTCATATTCAATGTCTTAACTCTGCTTTATTTTTATTTACTTGTTGAATCCCCTCCCTCACACCCGGGCGTCCCCCTCCTCCTGTTGAGTAAGTACAGATCACTTGCCATTTGAGGTCAAAGGGTTTATTTTGTCTGCTTAATAGCAGATGAGCATTAAAGAACACCTGTAATGAAATTAAGGTTGCAAATGCCACTGATATGGTTGAACAATGCAAAACTGGTTTTCCTGAAGCTCTATTGTTGTTGGGAACGATGGGAAGTACACAAGCTTACAGCTTTATGAACTACAAAGGCGTTAATGCATCAAACGTTTTGTTCCTGTAAAAGCAACATATTTTTCTAACCCCTTGAGAACCGGCGTGCAGTCAAAAAACAAGTGACTGAAATAATGGAGTAAACATCAATGAATGTTTCAGGCTAAATCAAAGATGACAGAAGAAAAAGATGTGCAAACATGAACATTACAAGTGCCAGTACACATTATAAAAATCAAATAGTTCAGCTTGTTAAAACATAATTAGACTTCTGATTGATCAATTATCAACAGGTCTCCAACAAGAGAGAGCATATATAACTCTGCCTTTCCATCCCTGCAGCATCCAGTAACCATCTTCATCCACCAAGAAGTCCTTATGGTATTGCTGTTGCACCTTGGCCCTCACTTCTTTAACCATCTCCTGGTGTAATGGAAGCTGCCTAAAGCCGGCTCTCTGGTTTCTTAACTGCCACCGCTTATATGGTTCTGGCCTTTCAACTCTTGCAGTACCTTCACAAGCTACAATGTTCATAATTTCCTTCCCAAAAATCACCTTCTCAAACAGCACTCTCTCTTCATTTTCACACGGTACAGTAGCTTCCATCATGTCAAACAGAGAAGAGAAGTGGAATAGTGCTTCTTTAAATCGAGTTACAAAGAAAGTTGAGTTATATGACCCGTGAACAATTCCATGAAGGAAAAAATCAGGCTTCATTTGCTTAATCAATCTTAGCACATCATCCCTTGGACTGTTTTCGTATACAGTTTCATCAGGCACATTTATGAGCCTGTATAAGCAATTAACAACAAGCTTCTCATCGCTGTTTATCTTGAGATCCTCCAGCTGGATGGAATCCCATTTCTTAGCTATAGCATTATATTCAAAAGGGACATTAAATCTCTTGCAATACTTTGCTAGTCGATGCCCCGTCTCCTCAACTCTTTCTGCTGGTCCCAATCCAGGTTGTGGAAAATCTATTCCTGTAATGCGAAGTTTAGGAGGTCCTGATGGCCTAAGGGAAATTCCCTGAATTAAACATGGCCATTGGAAACCATACATAATACCAAAATCAATAATGTGTATACTTGTGGCTTCCCTTGTCAGCTTTCCAATTGACTTGTTAGCAAATATGTTAGACATCCTCCTGAATGGGCATGCTGTAACATACACCTGAAACATACGCGAATTTAGTATTTAAAGTACGTGAGTTCAGAATGACAGTAAACTTATTATATAGTACATGTCTGCCTCTGACCTGAAAGGCTTTTAATATGTCTGCAGCAGATATTGTCCTCCTTGCAGAAGCTGTATACAGTTCCACACCAGTGCCAGCCAAACGAGCCTCGAGGGCATCAGCAAAGTAATGTGCCATTCTTTCTGTTGCTTCACCATATGGAGAACAGTGTAGCCTAATCAGCTTCAGCTTTTCATGAGCAATCCTAATGTCATAATTTGCCAGGGCTTGTGCACATTGAGTTAAAAGACTCCCCAAATCTACTGCATTTGCAATGACTTGTTCTGCACCAGCTCGTGGCCTTCCTCGTTTTGGCATTCTTGGTTGAACATACAATGGCTTATAAGCTAGTTGTTCCTCAATTGAACCATCATTAGTACTCCGACAACAACGCGGATCGCTATAAAATCCAGGATTGTTGGAAGAACAAAGAAGTGTTTTATCATACAACTGTGTTTGATCCAATCCTTCTGAACAACTTGCCAAATGCTTATTATTTGTTTCCCCTTCTACAGACTGACCAAAATCCTCTTGAGGGTATTTTTGACCCTTTTCCGTACAATAATTCACACAAGTATGTTGAATTAATTGTTGGTCTGCAGAAAGGGCATCATAAAAGGATTTCTCAGTAGCTTGTAGAGCTAATGAATCTTGAAGCATACAAGGCCTATTCTCTAAGTCTTCCTCTTCTTCCATAAGCATCTGGTTAATGTAATCAAGGACTCCATCAAAGTAATCACATGCCAGAGATGAGTGATTATTTGATTCCATTTCAAGAATCCAAGATGTTTAAATTTCTTTTCATCTAATTAGCAGTACAAAAAACAAATCAGTCTCCTTCTAATTGACCTTGTTATAATGTAGATGAATAGTAAGTATGCTTATTTTGAAGCCTCACTTTCTTGGAAATAGAGGTAGAAAAGCCTTGTACACTTGAGTTGAACATAGCCGCCTAAGTAGTGCGATTTTACTTGGGGTTTAAAATATTTAAAAGTACTCACGCAAAGAAGTCAAACAAATTCAATATCTACCGTATATATACATAAAAGGTTAAACATAGTTTTCTCTTGAACATATTTGAGTGAACCTACCTGATTCTGCCTATTATTATTATTATTATTATTATTATTATTATTATTATTATTATTATTATTATTATTATTATTATTATTATTAT
>JAOTQR010000092.1:23118241-23137236 GCA_025774065.1 Solanum ossicruentum | reverse complement strand
GATCATATAGATATCTTTTATTTCATAAGTGCATAAAGCTTAAATTCTGAAGTCCATATATCAAGGACATAAAGAAATTTTATATTATTAGATCATCTTTATATATATGTTAGAGTATATAAAAATAAAAAGATTTTAATATTGAAATGAAAATATTTTTTTAAAAAAATAAGAACTGATTTTAAAATCATTGGTTATGCACTCCATCGACTTTCACATTATTTTTCTAAGTTGAATGACATACATCGTACTATCAAATTATGATATATTTATTTATCAAATAATCTAACGTTGGGTACCCATATAACCACATAAAAATAATAAGTAAATGGCATTATTTAAATATTAAGGGAATATCTGGCCCATTTGGGAATCATGAACGTGTTATTCTACTTCCTAGTCAAACAAGTAATTTAAATATGTTAAACGATAGCACAAAAACACTTTAAAATGATTTGACCAAATCAATTAAGAATATTAATTGAAATATTATTATTCACCCACTTAACAAAAAACTTGTGTGAAAAATATGAACCGTAAGTCCCATCAGAGGCTCTATAATTGAAATTTTTTAGTCGCTGCTGATTAGAATAGAGCTAGAAATTTGAATACAGATAGAAGTCTGGATTCAGATACAATCAAATTCAATAAATTTTATTTGAATATATAATATATTTACATATAAATATTAAACTTAGAATGTATTTAATCTTGAAATTATTATTCTAAAATTTAGAATTCATAAAACTAAAATTTTATGAATTTCGCTTTTGGGACCACAAGCAAAAAATTGTCACAGAAAATTTATTTTTGCTTTTTAATCTACTAAATACTCCTATATTCAAACTGATAAAATACCTGCTAATAGAGGGAAAAGTTTTAAAAGAGATAAATAATTATTTAGATACTATTTCTATCATCGAAATTATTTTTTAAAAAGAAGATAAGAATTTCTCATAAAAAAAATCTCAGAAACCCCTAACAGAGAAAAAGTAAATCAAACATACATAAATTGCACCTCAAAAATCACTTTTTGGCAACTTTTCCAAAACCTAAAGAAATACAATAAATAGATTCTATCTAAAATATCAAAATTGAAATTCATGTCCACAAAAAAAAAAACAGAGAATCATATTATGATATTGAAATAAGTTTTACAATCAAATAGGGAACATAACTACATTTCCCTTTTCTATTGAAGGGACAAAGTAAGTACAAAATACAACACCCTTCCCTTAGAAAGAACGACTTTCCAAGAAAATAAGTATTTTTAGTACAAAAATTTTCTGTTAACACAGGCACTTTATTCTACCAAAACATTTACAACAGCAGCTTCCACTTCTCTATGGAAGGAGCTTAACTTTCCCTGGTATAAACTTTTATTAACGTAACACCTTTACAGTAATAAGTAATCAGAACTCTTATTTACTCCCCTGTCTACGTCTACTTCTTTACTTACAGCCACTTCCATGACGTTCCTAGAGAAGGAGGTAAGTCTCCGATGGCTGTTTCATCTGTTGCTTGGCTTGCTGTTGGGACCAGTAAGCGTGAGCGGTGAGGACCCTATCCAAGAGCTCTTGTGGCACAGGCTCGCCCCTCCGTTGCTGAGGGGATATTCTTGCTGTGTGCACCAGCGTTTTCCATTTGTCCTAAATAACCATCAATAAAATTCCATGTCATGCGATTACTATGTGTATCCTTCAGCACATTCGCAGAAGGCTTTGTTGAAAGTAACGTAGAGTCGTAGATGTAATGAAAATTAAGTACATGATGCAAGTATGCCACAGAAGAAATTGTTTGGTTGACATGTTATACCTTCAAATCGACGTAAGTTCTATGTTTGGCATTATCAAAAGCTCGCAGTTTAACATCACGCCATCTGCAAAACAACAAAATAATAACTGAAAAAGGTGAAAAAGAACTCGAGAGGTAAGCAGAAGGTGTATGGATAGCCTTACCTAGGAATATGGTTTTACTAAACATACCTTCCTGTTCCAAGCTTCTCAACAGCTTGAACAAGTGCTTCCACTTCAGAGACAGAAAAAGGTCTACGAATTCGGCGTTGTGTGGCCTCGGATCGCTTGGGCTTCCGCAATGGAACAACAGACAAGGCTTCTGCATTTACTGCAGTCAGTGGAACCAATGCTCGAGAATTTGCAGACATTTTCTCCAATGCTGCATAATGAGGAGATGGAGCTGATTCATGATCACTTTCAAGAAAGTTACTCAAATTTGTTCCTGTATGATCATCAGATCTCCCCTGCTGGATGCCGGTATGAACCACAGTAGCAGGAGATGGGCACCTGCTGACATATATAGTCCAAAATCATCAGGACTTTCCATTTCTAGTATGTTTTTAGGAAGGCGCAGTTTCCCAAAATTAAGCTTTGTAGAGAATACAACTAAATAAAAGAAGTGTGTGCTCTCTCTAACATCTTAAGCTTTTAGATGAGATGGTCACACTTGTCAACATAGTGTTGGAGCAGGCAAAGGTCCTGGAATCAAATCTTACCACCACTCATATTAAAAAAAATTCCACTTGTTTGGCCTACAAAAAAGAATCACGGCCGATAATACAATTAAATAATAAAAGTGTATTCTCTCTAACAACTTAATCTTTTAGATGAGATTGTTACACACTTCAACTAAGTGCAAAAGTTTTAAAACCACCCAATCAGAGGGGTTTGAGCGGACAACATACCGGAAAGAGTAGAAACAACCCGCAAAGAGTTGAAAGTTATTGACTTCTAAATTCATAATAATCATACGTATATATCTGCCTATATAACTGCGTGTTAAATAGAAGCAGCAGCAGCTTAATAATAGAAATGGCTACAGTCCTAATATCCACCAGAGATCAACATATTGAATACCTTGTTAGCGGTTGAGGTGTTTCATAAGGAAGTACACAAGAACGACAGTCTTGACCAAGAGGTTGCGAAGTTTGAATGGGATTCGGATCCAGGGAGAACCCCAGAGCATCAAGCTTGTAATCACGAGAAATTCCAGTCTGCAACAAGGTTTTGTTATCATCTCTAACCTTCTTACCCTGAAAAACCACACCGATGCGTAATCCACCACCAAGTATAGCAGTCACTGCTTCTGTTACGGTCCTCTGCAATATATTAGAAGCATGAATAGTGCTTTTCCACATTGAAATTCAAATTAAAAAAGGAAGAACACTGATGATAGAATCCTAATGAAGGAAGTGGATTAGTATTTGAAGGTTATTCTTTCACATGCCTTTAAAGAACCAATTGTTGCATTTTCTGGAATCTCAACAAAAAGCTCAGGAATCTTGAAGGACTTAATTCTAAACTTGACTGCACGAAAGGAAAAACATCCATATTAGAACCATAAAAGAGTGAGAGATACAAAAATATTCATGTAGTAAATTTGAAGAAGGCCCTCTCACCATGGGAATCACCAGGCCTGAGGAACGCACAACCTCCATTGAAGACTGACGTTCCAGCCGCTGTGCAGCCTGTCAGAGTCGACATGCAGAGGGAAATAAGTAGCAATAAGAATTGAAACACATATGCATTTAAGCATAGTCATGCGCATGTTGTTGCATTAAGGCATGAACTCTGAAGAGAACAAACCTCCTGAAGATGCTTTACTGCTACCGGAAGCATTTCCATGTAAGTCATTTGTTGGAGAACTACTTATTCCATCAGTACTCATCTCTCCATCGGAATTGGTGAACGAGCCATATTTAAAGAGCTTTCTTTTCTTGAAAGGGAAATCCCTCTGAGACCTTTGGTGCTTGTAGCTAATGTTTCTGTTGTAGTAAACATGCATTGTTTGCCCACCTGGAAAAGTCCTTGTAATGTAAACTCCAAAGCAAGTGTTTGCAGGTTGCATAAATAATAAAATACTTACCGGAATTGGCATGGACCTCATCATCAGATTTTAGATTTTGTTCCCAATATTTGGAAGCTAGTAACTTCTTAATTGGCCGATCTCGTGCACGTGTTGTTGACCCAGAGGCCTTATTTTGGGTGCTAGGTTGAGTGCACCCAGAGTTTTCGTCATCCTCTTTATAAGCTAACTTTACATCATTCCGGATCACCGGAAAGGACCTACAAGGAGCAGGATATGTAGACAGAGATAATTTTACACTTTCATCTGAAGTAACAAGTGTTGAAGGTTTCTTATCCCCAACATCAGGGAACTTTGAACTAGAAATAGCAGCCCCCTTATTAGTAGAAACTTTAACATTATTTGACAGCACAATTTTCATCTGTTTATCGTTTTCAGTGTCTGATGTACAACTGGAAAAGACTCCACAGCCGGATGCCTCGCATTCTGTCTTGGAAGAAAAGTTTCCATGCTCTTCACTGCTTTCACCATTTACAAATTTTTGTTTAGCAAAGAGTAACTTCTCCGAGCAATCAGAACTCATACTGACAGATGCAGGTCCAGAGATCATATCATTTTGAACATGTGGCAGTTCGCTTAAAGAACGATTTACAACTGGAGCTTGTGAGACAAGCTCCGAGATGAAGAACCCCCGCTCATAACAGCCTTCAGTATAAGAGTTTTCTTTTAGAGATCTATCCTCTTCATCTTTTACCTTTTCATCTTTCGCAATTGCACCTTGCTCCTTCCCTCTAAAAGAACCCGTAGAATAAGGTGAACTCTCTCCCTCCCCCAATAACTTGCCAGCTACAGTAGCTAACAAGTCAAAAGGACAAGTTCCATTGCCATCAGTTTTCCTCCTAATAATGCCCCTTCTCTAAGAAATTGACAGAGAAATAAGATCAGGATAAGTGTCTCTATAGCAGAGGATATTCTAATAAGGAAAATATTGCATCTGAAAAACAAGATTACCCTAGCCGATCTGGTAGCTCGAGGTATAGGAGGCACCTGATAGCCATTGAATCCATAATCTAACCTCTTCTGCAACACCATATCTCATCAACCATACCAAGAAAGATCTGAAGAACATAAAACAACAGCGAATTGTGGCCCAATATTACAGTATAAAAACATCATGTTCCACAACTTTTGTCGTAAACTGCACCAAATAATCTAATGAAGAAAAGACCTGCAAAATCAGAAGCAATACAATTCGAGACATTTAAGTAAAATAACATTAAGTTAATCACAGGAAACTACGTGAAATCAAAACTAAATTGAAACAAAAGGACCCTAGAGTTGAAACTTTCTTAATTCAGATTTCCGGGAGAAAAGGGTAAAAGAACAGAAGCACAAGTGTTTTGATAATGCACCAGATGCTAGTCGAAACAAATCTAACAAACCTTGTATTGCAGAATTTTATGCCAAACTCACCCCCTCAGTTTCATCATATTCATTTATCGATATTTAAATGCTGGTTAACAACCAAGATATAAGGGATAATAGATTAACATCTGATGTATTTAAATCATATCTAGAGATGTTGTCATACCCTAAATTCTGCTAGCTTTCCAAGTAAATTATAAACTTCACATCTTAATTACACAACTCAAACTACATATTTCAACCATGATTGGCTGCTTGATCTCTAGAAAAATGACAGATGCCATAGTCCTATTTACACACGAAAATTGATAAGCATCCTTAAAGCAAATGAAAAATGAAAGTAAAAGCTATTACCAAAATTCTATACCTGTTCCAATATAAACTACTTCGGTCTGCAAGATCTCTATGATATTTCAAGGTCCTCCTCTCCAGTAACGAGACAAAAAACAGAAGCAAGGTTGAAAATGCACCAAGGTTACTTATTTCCTATATCAAAAAGTTTGGGAAAAGATGAAAATGGGCATTACCAGATCAACACAATAAGAATGACAAGAAGCATATAGACGTTCCAACACAACATTTTTCATGATCAGTTGGAATTAAGGCTATATATGAATCAAACCAGCAGCATAAGTCAAAAAATCTGGTTTTATGCATCTTACTCGTACCATATCCATGTGATCCATCTCAAATCAATATGAACAAACGATCACAATAGGCATAATATCCATAAGTAATACAGAATATGCTAGAAACTCTCAACACCAAGAAAGAACATACATAGACCCCTCTTTCATGCATCCTTTGTTTAGAGGGATAAAGAAAGCATTTTCTAAGGAAAATGTGCAAATTTAAAAAGGGGAAACAGGAAAAACCCTGCACAAAACCCTGTCAGATGGTGTCCCCATAAAAGGAAAACACCTACAACTAAAAACTCATAAATGAAGCAGGATTTTCACCAAGGGTTCATCATCTACAACAAAAGTTAATCTTGTATATACAGTGTGATTTTCCGGGCGAAGGGGGTCGGATTAACCCCTTCTGCCCTGCCTACTCCACCCCATAATACCAGAGAGTTGGATCAACAAAACTAAAACAACAGAAAGATAGATAGATCCAATCCAACACACCCTGTCTTAAATTTTCAAAATAAAACCCCCCACTTGGGTCCAAGAAATGTACAATTCAGAGGAAAGGTAAAAAGATGAAATTTCCAAATTACTCTGTTTTAATGCCTTTAAAAAAACATTCTTTTCTTCATCATCTGGAGGATTAACCAGGTTCATAAGCAAAGATTGCAACTTTATGAATTTGGGAACAAATCAACAACAAAAAACGAACAACCCCACCTTAAAAATCTCCCATAATTCCCACTCAAATCAAGACCATGATTTTTAAAAAAAAATTGAAGATGAGAAATGAAAAAAAAAAAGGAGGTACCCCATAATTTAATGTGATCATGGAGAAAAACCCTGAGAAAAGCAGCCATTTTTATGTCTTAAACCCCCACTTCTTATACAGTTATTGGCTGTAACGGTAAATGCATTAGGCAGTACCAGGTTTCTGTCACAGAAACCACCTGAAGACCCGGTTACTCGACAAATGGTGGGCCCACATAGTCCCTGCCAGGGTGGACGTTGATTATGCCACGTGGTACAACAAATCGATCAACTGGGTCATCGAGAAAGACGTTGAGTCACCGAAGCCAGGGATATTTATTTTTATTTATTTATTTTTTAATAAAAAACATAAATAAAAAATACCAACACAAAGGTTCTGCCGAACCAATTGTCCAACAAACTCCAAACTAAACCAGGAAGCTTCACTAATTTAAATATGTGAAATTTTCACATATATCCATCTAGAAATATATTAATTATATTTTATAATTATAGTTTAAATAATTACATTTAATTATAATTATAAAAATGTTTGTATAATTCTGGTTATATTTATATATGGTTGTAGAATTTGGTATACAATTCGCAATTTTTGTATATTTCGTTATATTAGTCGTGCACAATATTTGTATAATTAGCTATACAATAACAGTGTTTGTATGTTTTACTATACAATTTGTTCGCACACAACTTTTGTACAATTGTGCAAATTATACAAAACTCAAATCGTAATTACAACTAGATGTTTGTCGCAGGCCGTAATCAATTCAAACTATGATTATATTAATTAATTAATTAATTAATTAGTATATGTTTATTTTGACTTCAATCACATCGTAAACTTTGTAGCTATAACCAAAGAGAAAACATAGTTGAAATTAGTTGTATTTTTATTTCCTTTTATGAGCTTCAATATCTTAGTATAGTTCTTAATAATGCATTTGGGATTTGTTTTTTCCCTATTTATGGCAATGTCTTTTCTAAACTAATTTATTATAATTAAGTACTAATAAATTGAGATAAGGTATTAATGAGAACAGTGTTAAAATGTGGAAGTTAGGTAAACATGTCATAAACTAATTAAAGATTTTTTTTTTATGATGGAAGTTTTTTTTTTTCTTTTTTTCCCTTTGTTGAGAGTTGTTTATTATTCCTTCTAGATAGTAGATTTTATTTTTTATTGAGAAATTTTAAAAAATGAAAAATGTAATAATAAAAATATTACTAGCATTTGTTCTTTTGAGACAATTTGTAGAGAAAAACGGATTACCCATACTTTCTTATCCGAAAGAAAAAACCGCAAGTGGTTAAAGCAAGAGAAAAATTAGTGATGATTAAGGATTAAAGTAGTTTTAATTGGGGTTTTTACTGGTTTTACAGTGAAATTCGATTTGTTGGGAGGTTTTCTAGTGAAAGAAGGGTAAATAAATATCAAGGAATAACAATAATTCTTAGGTAAGGTGAGTGTTTAGGGACACATTATCCGCTAAAGTAAAAATAAAATGCCCTTAATTTCGACAAAATAGTGGATAAACCTTGTTTTGTTCTCACTACTGTCCTATAAGTCCAGTAAATTTTTAAAGGTTTGTTGTGGGTTCTTTTTCAGTTTTTTAGGGGTTTGTTTTCATTAACCCTCAATTTCCTACAGATTTAAATTTTTATTTAATGTATACAAACAATCGATTCAAATTCGTAAGTACAAAAAAAATTCAATAATTGAAAAATCGTGTCTCCACATACGTACAACTTATAAATAATAGTATTATTATGCTTTAACCACAATTGAATTATAGTAACAGTTTATAAATAATAATTCAAAAAAAAAAAATAAATGAAGATATGCTTGTAAAAATTTAATAACTGAAGGGCGACCCACAAAACAAATACATAATAAGTGTATTCAGAATAAAACAAGTAAAATATGTTCACAGTGATTAAATGTACAGATAAGTAATACCATAGTGAACAAGTAAGTCATGCATGTCTCAACAAATGAAGATCAAGGTCTCAACTCTGTGCATGGAAGACCCATATAGCGTCAGATTCAAGTGAATATATATCTATCACACTCATCGATCTTGAATTTTAAGATAATTATCAGATGAAGTAATAAGACATAAATAATGAACCATCAATGAAATAAGTACGATATATTTCCGTTTAATTATATAAGTGATGATAATTATTTAGCAAGTGATGTTCGTTCACTCTATTTTTACATGACACATATACATTGCAATTGTAAGTGAAGATAAGTTCAACCATGTGACACATATATACATTTCAAGTGAAGACAAGTACTATCATGTTAGAAAACATGAACACTAGACTTGTAAGGAATAATAACAAGTGCTAGGAACTTGTTAGTGCAAACATGAAAAAGTGATGATGATCATGAATATAGAATGTGACATATCACGAGTATATATCATATGCTATTTTAAATTTAAATGGCATGCGAGCGTGCCTTAATGACGAAGAATGTGTTAGAGCACATGACAGGTGACGGATGCTTTAGCAAAGAAAGGTGTGCATACGGAAAGATTCGATGTTTCAACGCTTTGGAAGTTTTACCGATGAGACAAACAGACATTATAAGAACTACTTTTGTCAGAGCAATTAAAGTTAAAAATATTTATTTCGGACCGAAATGTAGCCCAAATTAACTCTTATCATGCTCAGCAACCCTTAAATCTAAGGATTACGCTTGCTAATTAATATGATTAACCTTTTAACCAAAAAATAACAAATATAAAAGGCTATTAAAAAAGAGTTTAATTTTGGTGTACTGTCGGTGTACCTAATTTTTACACCATCAGATAATATTCACCTGCTATTGTTGGTTACCAAGAAATATTTCTTTATAATATTTATTTACTTATATTTTTTAGAAATAAAACACAATTATCATATTTTTTTCTCTTTCTTTTCAACCGTTTCATTCTCTCTTCCTCTTTGTCAAATAGTTTAGTTTTTTTTATTAACTTCTTTCACTTTATTCTAATTATCTTTTTTCGTAATTGCTGTACAAGCATATACATTCATTTCTTTCTCCTTCATTGCGTAGTTTTTTGTACATTTTTTTTCAATACATAAAAATTGTATTGTTATTTCTACAATCAAAGCTAACCTTTATATATATATATATATATATATATATATATATATATATATATTTGTTTATTGATTCTAGGATTTATACTTTTTTCATAAAAGTAAGTATTTTTTGAAGTATTCGTCTCATTTTTCTATTATTCTGCTTTTCAAATCTGTTGAACAACTCCCTACATCTTTCATCTCTTTCAAATTTTCTTTTTGATTACATATTTTATTAGAATTATTATTATAATAAACTTGAATGTAATAAATTAAGTTTTTTTCAAAAAATAAAATAAAAGATGAACGGAATAATTTAAGAAAAAATGAAAGGAATAAAAAGAAAATACAAGAAATAAAAAAATCTAATAATTAGGAAGGAATTTGGATTATAGTATAATTAGAATTCAAATTATCTTTAATATTTTTCTAAATTATAATTTTTTCAAAAGATATAAATATTACTTGAAAAAATTATGATAATTATCTTTAAATTACTCAATAATATAAAAAATTTTGTACACTAATAGTACACATAATTTAAACTCATTAAAAAAACTAATCAAGAAGCTCACATCATTCGTTTGCTTAATGCAGAAATATAAGTGCAAAGAGGTTTTTTCCTATGGATTTTAGTATATTTGGTAAGAATTTACGCGCACCACATAATTTTTCATATATTAAAATATATGTATAATATGTGTATGCTCATTTACTTTTATTTCAGATAGAAAATATAAGATAATACTGTATACAATAAATATTTGTGGTCGAATTTTTCTTTAAATTTTACACATAACGAGAATTTTAGTACACCAAACTTTTTTTTTTTTCCACCTACTCTTTTTTAATTAATCTATATAAATTACTTAGCGTGATTTACACATATTTACCATCACACCATTGGGTCAAACCACTTAAATAAAGTCCATATAAACCAAAACTCCAAAAGGAGGATCCATTGCACGTGCCGATCTGCCTCCAAAAAAGAAAAAGAATTATAGCCAAAGTAGAACAACCAAACATTGTTGCATTCTCCATCTTTATCTAAGCCAATCTAATCATTTATATAAAAAAATCTAGATCTACAATCATGTTATTCCTAATTTTATAATAATCCCTCCATTATTAAATTCTCAACATTGGTTTTGTCGTCGATTACATCAAAACCCTAAAAATCATCGCTTTTCTGAGTGAGACTCAACTGTGATTTAACAGTTGTTTCTTTTGTTTTTTTCACGATGAGACAGAGGAAGAAATCAAATTCCGATGTTCAACAGGAAGACCAACATCAGAATGGTCACTTGTCAAAGTTTAGACAACTTTTCGATCCCGAAGCTTCATGGGACAAGGTTTGATTTTTCATTCTTTGTTTTCTTCAAGTATTCTGTAACTGCACATTCTTTAATGTTATGTTGATGGGGTTTTTTCAATTCCTTTTATGCTGCTGATTCTGAATATTTTAACTTATGGGTCTTCATTTTTGGTAGATTTAGTTATCCTAATTATAGAATTCTTGCATATATGAGAGAGAAATTATGAATCTAAGAACCCCACAAACAAATAGAGAAGTACTTCATAAGCTTTCGATCAAGTTGGAGTGTTTAGTGGGAGATTTGGAGTGGTGGGTGGAGTGAGTAAGACATTCAAAGTTCCTTTTTTTTTAGTTTTGTTCTGTAATTTGTTCAAGTTTTATGGTTGTTCTTCAGAAAATTGCATGGATTACAGTTACAAGTAGCTCTATCTGTATTTATTGTTTTTTTGTTTTTGTTTGATATAGTAAGTTGTTTCTTTAGGAAAGCATCAAATATATGCATGATTACAAGTAGGCAAAAATACAAAAAAAGGAATTGTAGGTATACATTTGTTCCTTCTAAATATAGAGTAAAGCTGTTCAGTATCTAGGAAATCCTGCAAAAAAGGCTAACTAAGCATTTCCCTTTAAGAGCATGAATGGCAGTTGAGGAACGATCAAAATATCTTTTGTTCCTCTGAGTCCAAACACACCAAAAATTTGCAGCTTGAATCATATTGTAGACCTTTCTGATGGTTTTATCAACTGTTCATAAATTCCAATGCATTTGAGTTCCTCACAAACTTTGTGGCATCACCCGGCTTAGTTAAAAGTACGCAAGAACATGTTCCAAAGATCATTAGCATTGCTATTGTTGTCTTAAAAGCTTAGAGAAGTTTTAATCAGGAAAGGTTTTATGTTTTCTTTGTTACAACATTAATCTGAAAGGAAAGATTTCTTAGACTTTGAGCTTCTCCTTTATGCTTTCCAGTAGTAGGTCGGGGTTGTGTCACAGCTTGATGGGTCACTCAGAGTCACTTTCGGTCTTTCGCTGCATTATACATTGGTCACTAATAATTGTTTTTGTCTTGTAATTGCAGGATCAGCTAGGTGATGTATTGCATTGGACAAGACAATTGATGGCTCTTGTTTGTGGATTAATATGGGGTGCCATTCCTTTGGTTGGTGGGATCTGGTTTATGCTGTAAGTTTTCTTCTATACCTCGCCACCTTCTCTTTTTTTAAGCCATGGAATCTGATATTGACTTGCTGTATGTCAAATTTACTCTTCATTTATGTAGCTGCACTTCATTTCTCTGTGTTGTTTATCATGTAGATGGGTTTCATTTCACTTCATTAGCTCTTGTCAATTGTTGCTTGTATTTAAAGTTCATTTCATTTCATTAGTTCTGTCAGTTTTTGTGTATGTTGAGTTTATTTGATTTCATTTGCTCTTGTCTACTGATTATTATCAGTTGAGTTTATTTCAGTTCATTACCTCTTGTAAGAAGTGACACTTATTAGCAGCTCTTTTTTTTATTTTGGTTAGTTTTATGGTAACTCTCTGTGTTTGTACTTACTATTCTGCTTTATTAACAACTGGAAGAAAATGCCGTAACATGGGAAATTGAAATAATATACTGCTTCTTTGGAAAGTGCTCAAGAATTTTCTGTCAATACTGAAGTTCTGATGGCTGAAAAGATTCATTCACTTAGAAGGTGTATGATTTTGCAAAAGCAGGGGCTGCCTGTTGATGAAAGAAGAAAACTATATCAAGCAGGGATGTTAGATGAAGAGTTGGTTTTTTCCCGTATAAAGTTTTTAAGAAGGAAGGGTGAAATTCGAGAATACATGACAAAGAGAGAGAGAGAGAGAGAGAGAGAGAGAGAGAGAGAGAGAGAGAGAGAGAGAGAGAGGATACTGCTTACTAGTATACACTTTCCCTGTTATCTCAATGAAGGAAATCCCTTTCTTCCTAATCTCATCTACTGAGGGAGGGGAAGCTCTAGGAGCTCCTATCAGAGAATGTCACTATAACTCTGAAATTTATCCAAAAATGGACTTGACATAATGTATGATTTGCATTGATGATGGGAGGATATCCAAGAAGCTAGGATGAGAAAGTACATGAGCATGCATAGTTGGCATGGACTTCTTTCATCATGCCTGTACTTCATTTTCCATAGGAGTATCTCCATCTTCAGTTGCATCTACGTTTGAGCACTGGTCTTTTAGTTCACTAATTTTTTAAAATTACTTGCTAGAAGATTCTACTTCCAGTTTAAATGGGTCCATTAAAGTACTTTAACAACTTTTTCAGGACATTTAATTAAGGTGTTTTGGTTGGATCCCAAAAATGTTTCTAATTTTGGTTTGGGTAAGAAATTAATGAATAATTCATTTAAATTTTTCCTTTGTTGAAATAGTTATTGTGTAACTAAAAGTTTTCATATGATTATATCAGGTAAAAAGAATCAAAACTGAACATGTCTTTAGTTAGAGTCTGTAAAGGCGTAAGCTAATATTTGCTTGAGCCTTTAATCACTAGTTGACTGGAAGATCCATCCTTTTTATTCTTATGACGGTGATATTAGAGTAAGCTTGCGCGCACTTGAACTATTCAACCGAGTACCTGCCACCTCTCTCTAATGTGTTTTGTCTCTGTTGGAATTTGAATTTAAGTTTCCATGATGTCCATCTCCTTCATTGACTGCTATATCTACCCACTTGGGTGCCTTACTCAAAAAATTGATTTCTCATCATGCATTTGCCCTTCATTCCAATTGTTAATTGCAAATTCATAATTACTTTGAATAGTGATCTTTCTAATGAAAACATAAGTCATTACATCTGTCTCTAGAGCCTTTCAAGCTCGGAATTACCCTGTCTCATGTATTCCACTGATGCCACTATTGTTTTGGATGCTGTCAGTGAGTGGGTAACTGAATACAAAACTTTCGGTAAGGGAGAGAAAAATTCAAAGAGAAGACTTAAATGTAGGACAGAGGCAGAATATAAAACTTAAGATAGGTGTTGTATATTCGGTAGTTTTGCTTCATATGGTGGATATCTATGAATTGTAATGATGGTTAAACATAATAAATGATGGTTAAACATAATAAACTGTCAAGCTCCTTTTCTTTCTGCATTTTGGTAGTTATTTAGCATTATTAAGACTTATCAAGCTTAAGCCAATTAGGAAGTTCATGGATGGTGAACTCATTGAAATCTATTTTTTCAGATAAACAATTCCTAGTTGTACCATTTGATGCATGATGAACCACTATATGGTAGTCAAAATACACAGAAAATTTGGTAGAGATCTGCTTCTCATTCTTTTAATAGAAGGATGCTGGTTGCTTGCATTGAAGATCATCATATTTTTCAAATATTTGAATGTAATTTTAAATCTTGTTTTGATTAACCAATTCTTACTAATAGTAATTGTGCTCCTTTTAAATTTAGGTTTCTTGCACTTTCAACCGGTATTATCTACTGTTATTATGCGCTGGTGCTAAGAGTTGATGAAGAAGAATTTGGTGGGCATGGAGCACTCCTCCAGGAAGGGCTTTTTGCTTCTATAACACTCTTTGTGGTACTTGAACCTGTTTTCAACCCCATTTTTATTACTATTTATATAAGTGAAAAACAACGAATGTCCTTTACCCTTGTCGAGTCTCATATTGTTGCTAATATCTTTTTTTTTCTTCTCCTGTTTCTTCTGTTATGTTTGCACAGCTTTTTTGGACCGTAGTCTACAGTTTGGCTCACTTCTGATGCGTGCTTCTCAACTTGACTGAGCTTCCAGTCTCTTTTCAAGTCAGAACTCATATTTTGGTAGATGGTACCAGGTGTTATTTTTGTTGTTGTTGGGATGGAGTTCCCAGAAAGACAACACTGGCTGATAAATGGCCAATTTTCGACTGTAGTGTATTCTGAAACATAATAGCTTTTCATTTCGAACATAGTTCAAAATGTATTTGTTCAACATTCTTTGCTCCAATAACGCTGCTTGTTTCTTTGCCTTTCTTTGGTAGGTAGAATTGCTTATAAGTACTTTTTATGCAACACTCCAGGCTGTCTATATCCTGTTCAGGCATCTTATTTTGAAACATATTCAGAAGTTTCCCAGTCACCACACCTGCAAAACATGTCCTCCAATTCCATCTCAATTGGCCAGTTTTGAAGTGGCTACCTATGCTTTTCATTGTTCCAAAATTGGAGATAAATTGTACATTTGATGTAATTGGGCATAGAGAGAGGGAGGCTAAATGAGTGGAGCCAGCTAATACTGGATTATGAAATGTATTACCAAATGAATCCACTTCACATATAGACAGATGAGGTACTATTCATTTCATACGAATAATTCTGTTCACAAGCGGTCAATTCACATTTAGACAAAAAAGCAATTTTCACTAATGAGCAAATACACTAGTTGCTAATATCTGGACCGAATTCGTGTGTTACAGTACACTAGTAAATGTTTCATGAAGTGAAACATGCTGATGATAAACAACTTCTTAACCGATTGCAGTATAATTTTTAAATCTATTTAGTCTGGAGACAGCACAGAAAGGCGAAGTGTGCTATGGCTGATAAGGTGTACATAATGCTTCACGACCATCAGGACTATCTGAGGGCAATTCAACCAACATCATTATCACGCCCATCTTTGCCTCTGTCTAATTAAGTAAACGCGACCATAAACCCAACGTCTGCCAGGTCTCGAGATGGATTGCTGCAGCAAAAGCACATGGTATTAGGGCAATTATATTCTTGAATGAGATGAGAATCTGAATGGTGCAAACATGAAATGAATTAGGCATTTCTTAAAGAATGTAGAGAGAAAAAAGTATGAAATAGTAAAATGAAGAGTGATAACAATTTAAGCAGCAGGGTAGATCAAATAAATAGGAACACATTCAAACTCAAAGAAAAACAATTTCGGCACCTTAAGATATAGTTTTATCTTCTCTTATAGAGCATTCAATGGCATAGCAAAATTATGATCTTGCAATTGTTCCAAAATTGAGAAATGGAATATCATATATCATGAAAGAGACCTAATTATTTTCAGACACAAGAAACAGAATACATGAACACACCATTATTTACATGTAGTGAGATGAGCTAAAGCAGCAAGTACTCCTATACAAGGAGTTCTGTTTACCGCTTTAAGAGAATGTTAATACATAGACTTAAATCTTAATCACAACAATGAATAGCTTAATTATTTCTCAAGGATTATCATGTGTTTGAAAACTAGTGTATCCAAAGTGAAGGGAAAAAGCTTAAGCATACATGAATAACAATATCTGACATGTAAAAGGAATGACCTCCACTTTCCAGCAAGTAAATAAAAATGGAAACAGTGACAGCAAAAAGGAAATAACAAAATTCTCCAACCAAATAAGCATATGTGTGAAGAAATATGAGAACCGAAGTCACAAAAGTACCTCAACCTTGGTTTGAAATTCTAATCTGCTTCCACAAACATGGCAATCAGCTCTATGTGGGGAATGATTGGATTTCTCTGCTTTCAGGAAAGCAAACACCTGAAGGTAATAATGGTAAGAGCTATAAGATTCATCCATTTGAGTATAAGGAGATACAAATTAACCCTTCTTCACTGGAATCATATCAATAACTTTAAGAAATATCTGCGGACATGTGACAAGCGGGTTCTAAATTACCTCCTCACCACAGTTTGGGCATGCCCCTTTCAAAGCTACCAAGTCATTTTTCCAGAGTCCTTGAAGTGCTCCAACTGTGATTGGTTATTTCAAGTTATAAACTGTACTTGAGATGCATTTAAGAAATAAATTCTCAGAAAACTATGAATAGCCTTGCTTCTAGACATGGTTCAACAATTACATTTACACTAGTGATAATCACCCAACAATACAACATGGAGGAAAGTAATAGAAAATATATAATTAACCCAACACCATTTCCTAATAGTAACCTTCTTTATGAATTCGTTACAAACCTAACTCTAGTACCTTATTATGCAACAGCACCAACATGATGCAAAGTTAGGAAGGGAATAAAACTATTAAGGATCAATCTTATACTAAATTATCTCTCAATTCTTGACAAAATATGATTGAGCTTTCCAATTTTCAGTTCTTGCATTGCTGGTTCAACAAGGATTTTAAAGTTGAAATTTCTTTTTTGGATGCTTAAAATCCTTTTATATAGGCACAGATAAACAGAGGTATTCTCATACAGTTATTCACCACCTTTTGATGAAAACAGTCATTTGCAAAGACCACAAGTGTATTTCATCCAAAGAAAGGCAGACCCTTTAGAGACTGAAAGATCCAAAAGGATAAAAGGTCGCTTCCTTTTTCTTTTGATGTCAATCAACCTGAACAAAAAAGCTTAAATAGCAGCAGGTACATTGAGATGGATAAAGAAAATTGAAAAACCATTTCTCTTTATTAGAAGCCTTTTCCTATTGAGGAACCAAAAGATGCTTATAATTCTCACCAACTTATATTACTTGCTCTAGAACTCCTAAATAATGAACACCAAAACCTAAGAAAATTGATGTCAATGAAAGGTGAACAAACATGACATAAAACTTAGTTACATATTGCTAAATTAATATTCCTAGAAGCACATCTAAGTAATTTATATATCAGTATGAGGCTCATGTTAAGCAATTTATAATGATTAAACTTGAGAAGTGAAGGTTCAAAGAAAGAAAACACAATACCTGAGGCTGAAGCAATTGGAAAGCCTATGATAGATCCCAACACCATAAAGAGGATTCCATTGAGCAAGGTAAACAACTCAAAAGATTGATCAGTGTAGGGCATTCCTGAATCGAATGTATCTTGATAAGCTTGAACAACGGTGTAGATTAAAGGCACAATCAAGAATGAACTCCCAAACCCGAGAATCAACAACCATACACTTGCTAATGCAAACACCTGTGAAGGATCTTCCTGCCCTACATTCACATTAATCAATATTCAAGTGTAGGACGAAAGCCTGGTCTACAAGTAGAAACACTACTCCAGGATGAAAAATTATTGTTCTAAGCTTAACTAGATTTGCAAATAGCACAGTGGAGTAAGTAATGTATGCATATATCCATAATCTTTTCTTTCTCCTTTTACATAGCAAGTGCAGAGACTTCAGCTACGAAGAACAATTATTAAGTCCAAGGAAAATATCAATCTAATAGGATTTATTGAAGACATATAAAGCACTAGAAAAGTTGATAGATCAAGTTTGGAACATGATAATTTTATAGACTTAAATATATCAAACAAGTTAGAGGCAATAGAAAAGAAAATTAAGGTAGAGACAAATATTATAACAAGGTACAATTTTAAGGAAAATTTAAAAGGGATGGAAGAAATATCCCAAACACAAATAATTATGACCATCAAAGTTAAATAAAAAACTCAAATGGACATCACAATAACCTATATATAACACAGTAGTACTACAATAAGTAATTCATATCACAGTAGTATCACCTCTGCATCAGCATAAGTTGAGTGCCGCCTGAGACTACAGCGGGGATATTTGACTACATGCTTTGAACCATACCACCGCAATCTTAACTGTAGTAAGAAAAACATTGTGCATGAGAATCAGAACATAAAATAAAAGTTCAAGCTTTCACTAGCTATCAACTATGTTGAGAAACTTACCTCTACTCTGTCAAACATATCATCAACTATTAAAGGCATCCCACTATAATAAGCATCACGTGCCTAAGAGAAAACAGAAGTACAAAATCAGAGAGCAGCAGGACAGGGGGTAAAATGAGAAAAAGAAATCAAGTTTCTCTGTGTTACCACCAGTCTTTGTAGATCAAGAATTTACAGGGGATTTTCACAAACACTACCTACTAGTAAATTGTTAGACAGATTGAATAACGATTCAACCCGATTTAAGCACTTGCGGAATTATAATTGGACAGAAAAATAAATAA